>CAUYQV010130033.1:0-42898 GCA_963574575.1 Galagoides demidoff
CTGTGGTCCCAGCTACTTGGGAGGCGGAGGCAGGAGACTCGCTTGAGCCCAGGAGTTGGAGGTTGCTATGAGCTGTGATGCCATGGCACTCTACCCAGGGGGATAGCTTGAGGCTCCGTCTCAAAAAAAAAAAAAAAGAGATAGAGTTTCTAGCTGTCACACAGGGTAGCGTGCTGTGACGTCATAGCTCACGGCAACCTCCAACTCTTGGGCTTAAGCGATTCTCTTGCCTCAGCCTCCCAAGTAGCTGGGACTACATGTGCCCCCCACAATGTGAGGCTTTTTTTTGTTGTTGCAAGTGTCATTGTTTTAGCTGGCCAAGGCCAGGTTCAAATCCACCAGCCTCCGTGTACGTGGCTGGTGCCCTTTCCACTGAACTACAGGCACTGCTGTGAGACTCTTTCTTCAAAAAAAAAATTGATTTGGTGCCCATAGCTCAGTGGTTAGGGCACCAGCCACATACACCAAGGCTGGCAGGTTTGAACTCAGCCCAGGCCTGCTAAACAACGACAACTACAATAACAACAAAAAAAGCTGGGCATTGGGCGGCACCTGTGGCTCAAAGGAGTAAGCCGCCAGCCCCATATGCAGGAGGTGGCGGGTTCAAATCCAGCCCTGGCCAAAAACTGCAGCAAAAAAGAAAAAAAAGCCGAGCTTTGTGGCAGGGGCCTATACTCCCAGCTACTTGGGAGGCTGAGGCAAGAGAATTGCTTAAGCCTAAGAGTTTGGGGTTGCTGTGAGCTGTGATACCATGGCATTCTAACGAGGGCAACATAGTAAGACTCTCTCTCAAAAAATAATAATAATAATAATTCATTAAATAAAATAAGATACCAGGAGCTTCTAATTAACAACGTAGACTTCCAGCTTTTTGGGAGAGGGAGGATTATGGACATAGTGGCTGATTACACTGTCCCTTCTCAGGACACGAGCACAAGGCAAAAGTGACTCTTAATACCTTGTGAGTTTATCCAACAGCCAGGGAGGCACTGGCATCTGTTCGTCATCAGGCTAACCTGCCTCTCTGACTGGGGAAAACTGCCTTGAACCCCACGTTTCCACCACAAATGGACCAAGAGGCCCCTTCCCTCACCCATACGTCTGCCTGTAGCACAGAGGGTGCTCAAGGAGTGAAATTTTGATGTGAACTGTGTGGTGTCTGGTCTCCTACACTGGGTCAGGCAAGATAACTTCCAGCCACAGCAATTAACTCACAGATGTTTTAGGAACACATTTTGATATCACCCTTGTGGAAAAAAAGTGCTCTGCAAACTGAATCTTGGAGAAGCAGACTCAAGAAAAACTTTTCCAGGCCCCAAAGGTCTCAGGATGCTATAACTGTAAAGAGACACCAGCCACCCAAAGGTGACCATCACGGCCCCAAGGCTGCCACCATTTTTCCAGAAGAGAATGTGTTGAACCTAAGAGGTTGCTATGAGCTATGATGACACTACAGAAACAGAGTAAGACTCTGTCTTGGGGAAAAAAAAATCCTATGCTAGGAATACATTTTACAGAAATAACTTGAAATGTTAAAGCCATTTATACAGCTGGGCACAATGGCTCATGCCTGTAATCCTAGCAATCTGGGAGGCCAAGGCAGGAGGATAACTTGAACTCAGGAGTTTGAGACCAGCCTAAGCAAGAATGAGACCTTGTGTCTTACTACAATTAAAAAAAAATTACCAGGCATGTGGCAGGCATCTAAAGGCCTAGCTACTTGGGAAGCTAAAGCAAGACGGTCACTTGAGCCCAAGAGTCTGAAGTCAGTGTGAGCTATGATGACACTGCAACACTTACCCAGGGCAACTGAGTGAGACATTGTCAAAAAAAAAAAAAAAATTTAAAAATAAAGGTATTTATACAAAAATATTATTTAAGCCAGGTGCAGTGGCTCAGGCCTGTAATCCTAGAACTCTGGGAGGCTGAGGCAGGTAGACTGCCTATACTCACAGGTCCAAGACCAGTCTGAGCTAGAGTGAGACCCCGTCTCTAAAAAACAGCTGGGCGTTGTGAAGGGCGCCTGTAGTCCCAGCTACTCGGGAGGCTAAGGCAAGAGAATTTTTAAGCCTAAGAGTTAGAGGTCGCTGTAAGCTGTGACGCCACTGCATTCTTCTGAGGGCAACAAAGTGAGACTCTATCTCCAAAAAAAAGTATTTAATGTGTTTTATGGCTTCTTTTCTATAGAAATAATCAACTAAAACATTTCCTTAGTCTCTGGCATGTGCAAAGCAACTTTATGGCCACCTGAGCACCATCAGGATAGACAACACCTGGTACCTGCCTTTAATTAGCTCAGAATCTAAGAAGCAGAACAGAAACACAGAGGACCAGGGTCTAAAGAACAAAGAAACAAGTGAGAAGCAGAAGAAAAGAGAGCAGACTATGAAAAAAGCAGATAAGTTTAAGATGTTACAATGGGTAGTGGTAAAAGTAACAAACCCTGAGGACCGCAAGAAAATGGAATTGCCAAGTGGATTTCGGAGATTAGGGCCATGTAACAGTGAACGGCAGGGGCCACAGGCCATGAACCTCTTTACAGCGAGGTTTCAGTCCAATCAGTCTCATGACAAGCTGAGGAGTAGCCACAGCCTTCCTAAAACTCTCTTCTTGAGTTTCTGAAATAATTAAATGTAATTTTTAAAAACCAGGTTAGCGGCTCGGCGCCTGCCATGTACACCTAAGGTGACGGGTTCGAATCCCCAGCCCGGGCCCGCCAAACAACAATGATGGCTGCAACCAAAAAATGGCCAGGCGTTGTGGCGGGTGCCTGTGGTCTCAGCTACTTGGGAGGCTGAGGCAGGAGACTCGCTTGAGCCCGGGAGTTGGAGGTTGCTATGAGCTGTGATGCCATGGCACTCTACCCAGGGGAATAGCTTGAGGCTCCGTCTCAAAAAAA
The DNA here is from genome assembly GCA_963574575.1 of Galagoides demidoff. NCBI lineage: Eukaryota > Metazoa > Chordata > Mammalia > Primates > Galagidae > Galagoides > Galagoides demidoff. The sequence goes on from CAUYQV010130033.1 coordinate 2,900, forward strand.
AAAAAACAAACAAACCAGGTTAGCACCTGTGGCTCAATGGGTACGGCACTAGCCCCATACACCAAGGGTGGTGGCTTTGAACCCAGCCCTAACCAAACTGCAACAAAAAGTAGCCAGGCATTGTGGCGGGCGCCTGTAGTCCCAGCTAGTTGGGAGGCTGAGGCAAGAGAATCGCCTAAGCCCAGGAGTTAGAGGTTGCTGTGAGCTGTGATGCTACAGCACTCTACTGAGGCCAATAAAGTGAGACTCTATCCCTACAAAAGAAAAAAAAATTCCATTCACAACAACAGAAACTATCTAAGATGAACTTAAGAAAGGTATAAACTTCTATTTTTTTTTTTTGAAGTACAAACCTGGCAAAAGGATATAAATCCACAGAGACATGTGTTCCTAAATGATAGAACATTTATGTGTGAGGAGGTAAAAGCTTCCTAAATTAACCATAAATTGAACATAATTCCAATCAAAGTCTAGAGGGGCTTCTAAGGCATTCTACAAAATTGGTCCTGATGTTTACATAGAAAAATAGATGCAGTGGGATTCTTTGACAGAAGAGAAGAGGGCAGCAGGATGCCACATAGACACCCACAAGCACACAGGATGCCACATAGACACCCACCACCACTACGGGTCTCAACTGCCTCACAGGCTTCACTTCTGACAAGGATGCAGCTGATTATACAGAAAGCCAATTCAAGCCTCACTCCCCTGGGCTTTCCCAGCACATCAGCACTGTTCTGTCCCCTGCCTTGGCAGTTACTCTTCCCGCCCTCACAGGCTCCCTGTTGCTCCTGATGAATACTCCTACCTCTTCCTCCCCTCCGGAGCTTCAACCTGCTGTGCCTTCAGATCTCCATTTACTGGCTGGAATTTCTCCATTACCCCTACTTCCTCCTTCATCTTTTCAACCTCTTTAATGCCCCTTGAAGAAACCCCCTCCCCTGCTGCCACTGGGATTCTCTTTTATCCAGCCTATCTGTCTCCAGTCTTGCCTAATACTACTACTATCAATGACTATTCCTAAAGGCAAACTTGGCTATGTCAGTCTATCAATTACTACCAATCAGTAGGCCCAGCATCCATAGGAGTAAATCAGAATTCCCATTTGTGATATCTAAGGCTTCTACCTAACTGTCCAGGGGTAGAAAACCTGTGGCCTTTTTATTTTAAGACTGTTTTTTCTGGCTCGGCACCTGTGACTCAAGTGGCTAAGGTACCAGCCACATACACCTAAGGTGGTGGGTTTGAATCCAGCCTGGGCCCACCAAACAACAATGGCTGCAACCAAAAAAAATAGCCAGGCATTATGGCGGGTGCCTGTAGTCCCAGCTACTTGGAAGGCGGAGGCAGGAGACTCACTTGAGCCCAGGAGTTGGAGGTTGCTGTGACCTATGATGCCACAGCACTCTACCCAGGGGCACAGCTTGAGGCTCTGTCTCAAAAAAAAAAAAAAAAAAAGACTGTTCTTTCCTAAGCACCAAAGGAGGCAAGAAAAGCTCATCTTTTTTTGCTGGACCCTTTCAACAGAAGGATAGGTCTATACTTAAGGATACAGAAGGCCACATTTAAAATGGCCTGGCATCTACTGGGTACAGTGGCTCACACCTGTAATCTTAGTAGTCTGAGGGGCTGAGGCGGGAGAATCCCTTGAGCTCAGGAGTTTGAGACTAGCCTGGGCAAAAGCCAGACCCTGTCTCTATAAAAAACAGAAAAAAAAATTAGCCAGGCATTGTGGCAGGCATCTATAGTACCAATTACTCAGGAGGCTAAGGCAGGAGGACAGTTTGAAGCCTGAAGTTTGAGATTACTGTGAATTATGACACCACAGCACTCTGCCCAGGGTGACAAAGTGAGACTCAGTCTCAAGCAAACAAATCAATTAATAAATAAAATGACCCTGCTCGCAGACTTGTGCTCAAAGTTGCTCATATATATCCTGGCTTCATGCCTCTGTGCCCTGTGCCCCACTCCATCCCTGGCCCCCAACAGTGATCATTCTCCAAGAATGTGCCTACTCTCCTCGGGAAGCTAAGATGTACTTACTTCCTTATGTGGACACCAGCCCTCTGGGGTGTGGCTGCTCTCAGACCACTCAGGAATCTCTTGCCAGCACCTCACACTGAACATGTGCGCAAGGCTTAACAGATACCTCTAGTCTGGGAAAAGGAGAAAGCTGAAGAACTATGGGTACAGATATTAAAGAATAAAAAACTGGGTTTGGCACCTTAGCTCAGTGGCTGGGGCGCCAGCCACAATACACCCATGTTGGCCAAGTCAAACCCAGACCAGGCTCACCAAACAACAACAAAAAAATAGCCGACTGTTGTGGCAGGTCCCTATGGTTCCAGCTACCTTTAGGAAGGCTGAGGCAAGAGAACTGTTTAAGCCCAAAGTTTGAGGTTGCTGTGAGCTGTTGATGCCACAGCACTCTACTGAAGGTGACATAATAAGACCCTACCTCAAAAAAAAAAAAAAGAGAGAGAGAGAATAAAAAACTGAGTTCCAGAATAAATAAAGCACTCCTATCATTTCCGAAGAATAGATTTACAAAATAAAAAGGAACTCCTATAACCACAATGAGATATCATCTCATACCCATCAGGGTGGCTATTTTCAAAAAACTTTAAAAAATTGAGTTCAGGTCCAACTTTATTTTTTTTTTACTGAAACAGAGTCTTACTTTGTCACCCTTGGTAGAGTGCTGTGGCACCATAGCTCACAGCAACCTCAAACTCCTGGGCTCAAGCGATTCTCTTGCCTAAACCTCCCAAGGAGCTGGGACTACAGGTGTGCGGCACAATGGCCGGCTATTTTTTGTTTGTTTGTTTAGCAGGCTTGGGCCAGGTTCAAACTCACCAGCCCCAGAGCATGTGGCCAGCGCCCTAACCACTGAGCTATGGGCGCCCAGCCTCAGGTCCCACTTCAAAAAAAGAAAAATTAAAAACAAAAAGCAGGCTCAGCTCTGCGCCTATGGCTCAAGGGCTAAGGTGCCAGCCACATACACCTGAGCTGACAAGTTCGAATCCAGCCCAGGCATGCCAAACAACAATAATAGCTACAATTTAAAAATAGCCAGGCATTGTGGTGGGCGCCTGTAGTCCCAGCTGCTTGGGAGGTGGAGGCAGGAGAATCGTTGAGTCTAGGAGTTGGAGGCTGCTATGAGCTGTGATGCCACAGCACTCTGACAACTTGAGGCTCTGTCTCAAAAAAAAAAAAAAAAAAAGAGAAGTAAAATAATGCACCCACTATAAAAATGTTTGGACAATTCCTCCAAAAGAAAAAAGGTAGAGAGCCTGGTGTGGTGGTTCACGCCTATAATCCCCCACACTCTGTGAGGCTGAGGTAGGTGGATCATCTGATCTTACAAGTTCAAGACCAGCCTGAGCCAGAGAAAGACACTGTCTCTACAAATAGCCAGGCATTGTGGTGGGTGCCTATAGTCCCAGCTACTCAGGAGGCTGAGGTAAGAAAATCACTTGAGCCCAGGAGTCTGAGGTTGCTGTGAGCTATGACGCCACAGCATTCTACCAGGGGTGACAAAGTGAAACTTTGTCTCAAAAAAAAAAAAGAAAAATTGCTTTATGATCCAGCAATTCTACTTCTGGGTATTTACCCAAAAGAATTAAAAGCATGGTCTCAAAGAGATTCATACATCTATGTTCATAGTAGCTTTATTCACAACAGCTAAAACATGGAGGCATTCTAACTGCCCACTGACTAATGGATGGAAACTTGGGTGGTATATACATACAAAGGAATACATAGTAGTATTCAGCCTTAAAACTCTGACACACAACAACATGCATGAAACTTTAGGACATTATGTCAAGTGAAATTAAGCAGCCATAAAAGGACTAATATTACATGATTCCATTTACATGAGCAATCTAGAGTACAGGCAGTCCTTGGTTTACGAACAAGACAGGTTCTATAGGTTTATTCTTTTTTTATTTTTTTTTTTGAGACAGAGCCTCAAGCTGTCTCCTTGGGTGGTGCTGTGGCATCACAGGTCACAGCAACCAATTAGCTGGTACTACAGGCGCCCGTCACAACACCTGGCTATTTTTTGCTTGTAGTTGTCATTGTTTGGCAGGCATGGGCTGGATTCGAACCTGCCAGCTCTGGTGTATGTAGCTGGCGCCTTAGCTGCTTGAACTACAGGCGCTGAGCCTATAGGTTTATTCTTAAGTTGAATTTGTACATAAGTTGGAAGAGGTACCTGACCTGTTACCTGCAACAGCCTCTGAAGCACGAGTCATAAGTCAGTTGGATGTTTATAACTCAGAGACTGCCTATAGTCAAATTCTCATAGAGAAGAAAGTAGAATGGTGGCTGCCAGGGAATGGGGGATGGAGACATGTGGAGTTATTATTTAATGGGTACAACGGATACAGATATTCGGTTTTGCAAAATGAAGCAGTTCTGGATGGAGACTGGTTGCACAACAATGTGAATGTATTGTACTTAATGATACTGACCTGTACGCTTTAAAATAATTAAGAAGGTTGATTTTATATTATGTATATTTTACAACAATTTATTTTAAAAACAAAAACATATATGAGAAATACAGAGAAAGACTGCCTCAAAAAAAAAAAAGATGAGACAATAAATATTAGAGAGGGTATATAAGAAAAAAAAAGAGAAATAGAGAAAGGTATAGGATTATTATAAATGTGATAATGACTTGCTTCAGATAGGCTGGGCGTCAAACATCCATGCAGAGAAGGATTTCTCAACTTTTTTTTTTTTTTTTGAGACAAAGCCTCAAGCTGTCTCCCTGGGTAGAGTGCTATGGCATCATAGCTCACAGCAATCTCCAACTCCTGGGCTCAAGCGTGTCTCCTGCCTCTGCCTCCCAAGTAGCTGGGACCACAGGCGCCTGCCACAACGCCCGGCCATTTTTTGGTTGCAGCCATCATTGTTGTCTGGCGGGCCCAGGCTGGGGATTCGAACCCGCCACCTTAGGTATACATGGCTGGCGCCTTAGCCGATTAAGCCACAGGCGCCAAGCCAGATTTCTCAACTTTAACGCTATTACTATTTTAGGCCAGGTAAGTCTTTGCTGTAGAGGGCTGTCCTGTGTATTGTAAGATGGCTTAGAAGCATGGCTGGCCTCTAACTCATAGTTGCCAGTAGCATTCCTCCAGTTGTGGCCACTAAGAATGTCTCCAGATGGCTGGGCATGGTGGCTCACGCCTGTAATCTGAGCACTCTGGGAGGCCGAGGCCAGTGGATTGCCCTCAGATCACAGGTTCGAGATAAGCGTGAGCAAGAGCAAGACCCCATCTGTAAAAATATATGGGCATTGTGAGAAGCGCCCATACTCCCAGCTACTCAGGAGGCTGAGGCAAGAGAAATGTCTGAGTCCAAGAGTTGGAGATTGCTGTGAGCTATCTGGCACTCTACCAAGGGCAACAAAGTAAGACTCTGTCTCAAAAAAAAAAGTCTCTGGACATTGCCAAATGTCCCCTAGCTACTCTCACCACTTCTTTTCAATATACCACTAGAAGTACTAACAAAAGCAATCAGACAGGCTCAGTGCCTGTAGCTCAGGAGCTAGGGCACCAGCTACATACACCAAGGCTGGCAGGTTCGAACCTGGCCTAGGGCCTACCTACTAAACAACAATGACAACTACAACAACAACAAAAAAATAGCCCAGTGTTGTGACGGGCACCTGTAGTCCCAACCACCTGGGAGGCTGAGGCAAGAGAACTGCTTAAATCTAGGAGTTTAAGGTTGCTGTGAGCTATGACACCATGGCACTCCAGCTTGGGCAACAGAGTAAGACTGTCTCAAAAGAAAAAAAAAAGATGAGACAACAAATATTAGAGAGCGTGTATAGAAAACAGAACCCTTGCTGATGTGATGGCTCACACCTGTAATCCTAGCACTCTAGAGGGCCGAGGTGGGTGGACTGCTTGAGCTCACAACACCAAGACCAGCCTAAGCAAGAGCAAGACCCCATCTCTACTAAAAATAGAAAAACTAAGGCAAGAGGATCACTTGAGCTCAAAAGTTGGAGGTTACTGTGAGCTATGATGATGCCAGGGCACTCCACCCAGGGCAACAACTTGAGACTCTTTCTCAAAAAAAAAAAAAAAAAGAAAAGAAAAGAAAAAGAAGATAAAGAAAAGAGAACCCTTGCACACTGCTAGTGGGAATGTAAATTGGTGCAGTCATTATGGAAAACAGTATAGAAGTTCAAAAAATTAAAAATATAACTACCATATGACCCAGCTAATATTATCTCACCGGGTATATTACCCAAAAGAAATGAAATCAGCACATCATAAAAGTGTCTGCACTCCTACATTCCTCGCTGCATTATTCACAGTAGCCAAGGTATGGAAACAACCAACATGTCTGCCAATGGATGCGCATAAAGAAATTATGGTACATATACACCACAGTATACTACTGCATCTTTAAAAAGGAGGAGATTGCAAGATTTGCAACCACATGGATAAACCTGGAAGTCATTCTGCTAAGTAAAACAAGCCAAACACAGAAGAAAAATGCCATATAATCTCACATGTAGAAGACCAGCCTGAACCAGAGCAAGACCTTTTCTCTAAAAATAGCCAGGCATTGTGACAGGCACCTGTAGTCCCAGCTACTCGGGAGACTGAGGCAAGAGAATCATTTAAGCCCAAGAGTCTGAGGTTGCTGTGAGCTGTAATGCCATGACACACTACTGAGGGCAACAAAGTGACACTTTTCTTCAAAAAAAAAGCATGGGCTTGGCACCTATGGCTCAAGTGGCTAAGGCTCCAGCCACATACACCTAAGGTGGCAGGTTTCTATCCGGCCCAGGCCTGCCAAAAACACCAATGAGAGCTGCAACCAAAAAATAGCCGGGCGTTGTGGCGGGCGCCTGTGGTCCCAGCTACTTTGGAGGCTGAGGCAGGAGACTGGCTTGAGCCCAGGAGTTGGAGGTTGCTATGAGCTGTGATGCCATGGCACTCTACCCAGGGGGACAGCTTGAGGCTCTGTTTCAAAAACAAAAAAAAACCATGTAGAATCTAAAAAGTCAAATGCACAGAAATAGAGTATACTGGGTAATTCCCAGAGGTAGGGAGGGAAGAGGAATGGGGGATAGAGTTCTAAGGATACAAAGTTACAAATAATAGGATAAATGGGTCTACAGATCTAATGTACAGCATAAGCACTACAATAATACTATACTGAATAATAGAAATTTGCTGAAAGAGTAGATTTTACATGCTCTTACCACACACACACATAAAAAGATAACTATACACGGTAATGGATATGATAATTTGCTTAACTGTAGTATTCCTTTTGCTGTGTATGTATAAAAACATCATCTCATACACACTAAATCAAAATAAAAAAATTTTTTGAGACAGAGTCTCTGTCGCCCTGGGTAGAGTACCCTGGCATCATCATAGCTCACAGCAACTTCAAACTCATGGCCCAAGGGATCCTCTTCCCTCAACCTCTCAAATAGCTGGAACTACAGACGTCTACCACCATACCCAGCTAGTTTTTCTATTTTTAGTAGAGATGGGGTCTGGCTCTTGCTCAGGCTGGTCTAACTCCTGAGCTCAACCGATTCACCCACCTCAGCCTCTCAGAGTGCCAGGATTACAAGCATGAGTCATCACGCCCAGGATTAAAAATAATTTCAAAAAGAATTAAATCCCCCTGGGGAGCAAAGTCACCCCTGATGGAAAACCACAGATGTAGAACTACCCTATAGAAGATGGAGATTTTTGAGATGATAAAAATCTCCATGTCTTAACCAGGGATTGTGGCAGGTGCCTATAGTCTCTGCCACTCAGGAGGCTGAGGCAGGAGGATTGCTTGAACCCAGGATTTTAAGATTGCTGTGAGATAGGCTAATGACACAGCACTCTAGCCTAGGCAATAGAATGAGACTCTATCTAAAAAAGAAAAAAAAAAAAAAAAGGCTCAGCGCCTGTGGCTCAATCGGCTAAGGCGCCAGCCACGTACACCTAAGGTGGCGCGCTCGAATCCCCAGCCCGGGCCCACCAAACAACAATAATGGCTGCAACCAAAAAATGGCCGGGCGTTGTGGCAGGCGCCTATGGTCCCAGCTACTTGGGAGGCGGAGGCAGGAGACGCGCTTGAGCCCAGGAGTTGGAGGTTGCTGTGAGCTGTGAAGCCACAGCACTCTACCCAGGGGGATAGCTTGAGGCTCCGTCTCAAAAAAAAAAAATTCTGGATAATTCTTTCAGGGGTCATATAATGGTTTTCTGTTTGTCATAGAGTAATGAAACTCTACTATACAAATTATAACCAACTTTCTTAAAATACTGTTCAAATCTTTTGGCCCTGCCTCAAGTAAAGCATTTTGACCTCTTATCAACATATCATTAAAATTGACTAAAGGACTATATTTAATTAAATGTTAAAAAAAGAAAAAAAAGAGAGAAGACTTTTTATTATAAAGGCAAAAGAGTGGTTCAACTGCAGAAGAGCACTGCATTTAATTTAGGTTTTGAAACAGGAGTATTTTTCTAGTCCTATAAGTTTTGGCCTTATTGTAAAACCATTCTCTTTTTGGCAGTTTTGTGGAAAAAACAAATAAGGGAAAAAGAAATAAAAATAACTTCTAACAATGTCCTTCCTGTCACAGTATGACCTCTATCCAATTTCAGTCCTTTTCCTTGTAAAACTCAAGTCCAAATAACTGAGTTTTTCAATGGCTAGTATTAAGATTTGTAAGGTATACATTACAGTAAATAGTATTTTAACAATGTATTAACATAGCTAAAAGCAAGTAATTACTTAAATCAACAGAATGTAAGCTTTAAAAATCTAGTAAGGCTGAACACACAAGATGCATGACCTCACTGTGACAGGGAGGGAGACTGGACATACACACGAGTACAAGGAGGGCAAGACTGCCTCTAATTATTTTAAGAAGCCAAAATCAAAAATAAAAGTCTATTTCAAACAAGGATAATGACAAATTAATGAAGCTGTTAACTACTCAATATAAAAAGGAATTTTTCCAGTGGAGGATTGTACTAAAATTGTTTTTTCAAAATGAGTTCACAATTAGTTGGATAACACATGTCATCAATCAGTGGCAAAAAGGAAGCTTGTCAGAAGAACATGAATTTAAAAATGATAGTATCTAAAAAAAATTAAAAAAAAGAAGTGATAGTACCATAAAAACCTAGAAGTGGAGAAAAACCATGGTTATAGGTAGGTTACATATCCAACTACTTAAACATCTAGGGCTCTGTTTAGGTTAATATCGTATTACTTTATAAATATATCAAGTTCTCATACCTTTTCCTGACATTAGTATTTCCCACATGCATTATTACATCTAAGACAATGCCTATTAACCAGGGGCAAATTTGCCAGCCAAAAAACATTTATTTGCCAATATATGGAGACATTTTTTAACCACCATAACATCATGAAGCCAGAGATGCTGTAAACATCCTGCAATGCACCTGATAGCCTCCCTCCCACAACAAAGAACTAACTATCTGGCCCAACAGTGAGAAACCACGTCTAGGGTAATATATTTCACTGTATTAACCTGGTCTGCCAGCAAGTTCCCAACTACAGCATTCTTTTTGATTACTCTCTATTTTCAATTTCCTCAGGCTCTATAGTTAATAAAAAATAATAAATAAATAAAAAATCTCCCTTATCTAAGTTGAAGCATACTTTTTTTTTTTTTTGGTAATTCACACCAATGGCCAAATTATACCCCTTTTTACTGCTGAGGAAAGTATAAACCAAAAATTTTCCTTTAAAACTCTTGATTTGATGATAGTCACACAAGTATATCAGTTTCCCAAATCTTATGGATTAAAATACACCAAAATCATTGCATTTACTAAATGTATGCTATGCTACATTGATTTTAAAACGCAGAAGAGGTCAAAAGCAAGCATTTCAAAGGTTTAACTGAAAGGAAGGTGAATTTCATTTGATGTAAAGGAAAATATCTAATTATTCCACATACCTTGAGTTCCAGGTTTTGGTGGTGCTGAGGACGAACTAAGTAGGGGATCTAAGGAAGAATCCAAGAAACCTGCATTCCTATTTGTTTTATATGAAAGCTGAGCTATATCTTCTGATAGATTATCTAAACTCAGCTTGTTTTGCCTACTTGTATCCAGAAGATCTTTTCCAAAGAAAGCTTCCTAAAGATAAGCACATATAAAAATGGTTATTCTAAACACAACTGATCATTCTGCCAACATTTTTGATGAGGAAACAGAACACATTTATATTTAACAATGCAGAAATTGAATACAGAAAGATCCTATAGATTTTTTAAAATAGAATCTTTTTTTTTGGAGACAGTCTCATTATGTCGCCCTCAGTAGAGTGCTATGGCATCACAGCTCACAGCAACCTCAAACTCTCGATTCTCTTGCCTCAGCCGCCCAAGTCACTTGGGACTATAGGTGCACACCACAACACCCGGCTATTTTCTTATTGCAGTTGTCATTGTTGGTTTAGCTGGCTTGGACCAGGCTCGAACCCGCCAGGCTTGGTGCATGTGGCTGGAGCTATAACCTCGGCGTCGGGTGCTGAGCCTAAATCTTTTTTAAAAGTTAAGATTTTTTTCATAGTCTGACTAGAGACAAAATTACAAAAAATAAAACCAAACAATTATGTCAAATGTGCTTCTGGCAATAGCAGTGTAATTTAATTTCAGGAGATTAAGCTACAATTAAATTTAAAAGCTGGTAGATTTACATATATAACTATTTGTACCTCGATTTATAAGCAAAACTAAAGCTTCATGAATAATATTAATATTTCTAAATTATTTGCAGAGGACAGCACAACACTTTAATCTATACCTTTAATATTTACATATTTCAGGAAGATTTTATAATCCGTATTGATTTATATAACAACACTCACACTATAAATGTGAGAGAGGTTTAATATAGTCAGTTTTACCCATACTGTGCACTCAACATTTATGGCTGTAAAAGGTTTAGGCTTTTTATTTATTAATTCATATTCACATTTTTACATTATAACATGCTTTTCTAGAAAGCAAAAGTGTTTTAAGCCTGGCTTCTTGGAGCTCCAGGATCTATAATATCAAGAAAACACAAAAGACAAAAGGACGCATTCAGGATCTCTTTTGCCTGATTCAACCCAGCAACTCTGGTTTAGTATATTTTCTATGATGTGGTCTGGAAATAGGATCCTTTATAGGAGACAATTTTGCAGTAGCCATCAACAGTTAACTCTTGCCAAACATAAACACACAAAAAAGTTGACTACAGTATTTTTTTATAATACAAAAAAAAAAAAATGAAAACAGCCTTAATAGTCACCAATATGCACCAGACTAAGTAAAATATACTCTCACACTATAAAATATAATTAAGCAATTTTTTTACAGTATGTACAGCTACGTTATAAAAGGGAAGCCTTAAAATATTAATATTTCTAGATTATTTGAAGAGGACAACACTTTGATCTATACCTTAAATATTTACATATTTCAGGAAGATTTTATAATCTTCTGTATAGACAGATACAGATACTAATAAGTATATTTAGATAATATACTTATTTTACTTTTATTAAAATAATTACTAAAAGAAGTAGAATGCATACAGTAAATCATAAAATACAAACTGAGACTATTATAAGTAGGCAAAAGAAAAAAAAGAAAGAAAAAGTTCTAAAAAGGTAAATAGCAAAATAGCAATGCTAACTTTTGAAAAGAGACTGAGGGTATATATGAAGTCTGTTGGAGGTGATAATATATCTGATTTGAAATATCCATATTTTAAGTGAACACACTTTTTCTCTGTGAAAAGGAAAAACCCACAAAGTTAAGATCACTGGGTAGAAGATGGTTCATTTCTTATACCCAGTAATGCTTTTATCTCTAAGAAATCGTGCATGCCAGAAAACATCTTAGAAGTTTAGAGATCATTTATTTAATGCCTTCAGTATAAATATAAGAAATCTGAGCTCAGGGCGGCGCCTATGGCTCAGTGTGTAGCGCACTGGCCCCATATACCAAGAGTGGCAGGTTCAAACCCAGCCCTGGCCAAATTGCAACCAAAAAATAGTCAGGCGTTGTGGCAGGTGCCTATAGTCTCAGCTACTCAGGAGGCTGGGGCAAGACAATCACTTAAGCCCAGGAGTTGGAGGTTGCTGTGAGCTGTGTGATGCCACAGCACTCTACCAAGGGCAACAAAGTGAGACTCTGTCTCTACAAAAAAAAAAAAAAAAGATAAGAAAAGAAATCTGAGCTCACCACCAGCAAGAATTTCTGACTCATGATGACTTTATTAGTGTTTATCAAAAACTGTCACATTCTTACTAATTTAGCAGTTTCACTCCCTGTAGTTAACATAAAGGAGTGGTGTCACACATGGGTTCTGGCTTGATGCTGTTAAGCCTCTCCAAGAACCAGACACAGAGCACCACTTACAGGGGCTGCTAAAGTCACCTCGTATTAACAGACTGTATACTTCTAATGGGTGGATTTTACAAGTTATAATTTATCTTGACACTGTGATCAATAAATGAAAACTGGAATGTGTGCTAGTGAATTCCTAGGTTTTTGTCATTATGTGTTACCCCCATTAACAGGGGAAAAAAAAAAAAAAAAAAAAACCACGTAACTATCACAAGGTGCCCAGGAAACAGCACCATTACAAAAGCTTTCCTTCCATTAACTTTAAAAAAAAAGAAAAAAAAGTGGATGTTACTAACACATACCAGAGGGAACAATCTAGTTCAGGAGATTAAGATCACAACAGAAATTAGAAAATCAGATCTAATACTTTTAAAGGCTCTTTTGCCAAAGTATTAAAGTTTTCATGCACTCAAACTCCTAAAGAAAGTTTCCTAAGTACAGATTATACCTACAGAAGGACCACTGGGAGCAGAGCAGGTCGTCATCTCAATACTCCCAAAAAGGACTATGAAAAAGGGAAGTGAAGGGACAGGAGATGAACTAATAAGATGAAATACAAATACTCCAAACTAAAAATGGGTCTATTTCCTCAAGGATAAAAGAATATTTGAAGGGAATAAGGAGACAATAAAACATCTTCTAAAGATATATAAAAGTAAGGAACAAGATACTTCAACATATTCTTACAAAATCTCTGAACATTTCTGTGAGGCACCACAATTTTACAGATGAGAAAACTGCAACACAGAGATGTTAAGTTTTAGAACAAACTCGTATAGCTGATAGTAAAGTGGTATTTAAACACAGGACTCTCCCACTTTAAAGGCTGAACACAAACACTGTCTTTAAGATTTTAGTATTCTAATGACTGAAAAAAAATTGAGGAAGCTGTATATTAATTGACAAGAAATATATAAAACTAATTATGCCAGTAATAGCTAACTGGGAAATTAAGATTTAAAAAAAAAATACAACTCAAGCAATGAAGAGTTCCCTGTGTAGACCACAGTTCTCTATAAGAGGTGGATCAAATGAATAGCCATACAAACTGAAATTAGGACAGCCACTTAATGATATAGTCTGTTCCAGTTCAATTATCACAATGAAGAAATAGAGGCAAGGAAGGATGAACAACATGCATAAGAATCTAAAATTAGGTATTGGTAAAGCAAGATGTTTAATTACAGTCTACATCCCTAATACAGGGATGTTTCTAATATAATCACATGGCCTTAAACCAGTGGTTCTCAACCTTCCTAATGTCAGGAACATTAATACAGTTCCTGTGGGTCGAAACCCACAGGTTCAGAACCAGTGCCTTAAACTCTTCCATGATATAATGTTTACAGGATGAACTAGAAATAATTCTCTTTTTTTGGTAATCTACATCTACTAAAGATAATTTCTCCATACTGCAAGATATTTTTCTGATGTGCAATTTATAAAACCAAAAGAATACGGCTTAAATCTTTGGCTTGTAAGGCCTCTAAAAGCAGTTAAGTAATTATTAAAGCTGTAACTTTGGTTACTAAAACCCATCTTTATTCAATGAATATGAAAGAAAAATTTCACTAAGACTTGGGTGGGAGGCATATACAGATGTGTACAGTTTGTAAGACTAAGTTTTTCCTACCCCAAAGTGTCCATGATAGGTCCTATCGATCAGACATGAAGAACAGATTTATAAAGAAATGTATGAGAAGTATGAAGGCACACAAAAAGTTAACTGTTAAATTTTGTGGGTCCCTGGAAGGCAAAAAATGGCATTACCAATAACTAAATGAAAACAAAACAAGTAAAACATTAACAAAAACACATTTTTAAAAACAATGCATTACATTTCCTAAATTAACAAAATACATAGAATAATGTAAAGTAAACATTACTTGTAAATAGGCAGGGAAAGTTTCTTCAAGCTTATTTTTCCTTTTTCGGTATCTCTTCTTTATTTTTTCAGTACTTTCAGTAACAGAAACAGACTCATCAACTAGAGTATCTTGTAACTGTTCACTCCACCCTGAAACAATAGTGACTTATATAAATGTGTGACATTTGAAATTTCTAGACAAATCCACCCAAAGTGATTTAATACTTAACATATTCAGCTTCAGATAAACAAATAAGAACTTTCAAAAAAAGGTATCAAAGCAAGTTTATTAGTAAGATTTTGTCTGATCTATAGTTTTTGTAAAGAGAACAAGGTCTCATTATCCCCACACTGGAGTGCAATGATGTCATCATAGTTCACTACAGCCTCGAATTCCTGGCCTTAAGTGATCTTCCCACCTCAGCCTCCCCAAATATTGAATTACAGGCTTGAGAGACTATACCAAACCCAGTAATTTTTAAGTATTATAAACATTTCATTTCATGTCTATTTAGTATCACTGTTTCCTACTGTCTCTTAATAATCAGTATTTCCTCACAAAGCAAAAATTCTTTAAATACAAAATTTTAGCTGGGTATGGTGGCTCATGATTATAATGCCAGCACATTTGGAGGTTGAGGCAGGAGGACTGCTTGAGGCTAGGTGTTCAAAAACAGGTGCAGCAACACAGTGAGACCTTGTTTTCATAAAAACAATTATAAAATTAGCCAAGCATAGTGGCACATGTCTGTAGTTCTAGTAACGGGGAGGCAGTTGTGGGAGAACTGCATGAGCCCAGAATTTAAGGTTACAGTGAGCTATAACTGTGCAAATGCCCTCCACCTTGAAGGACACAACATGACCTTGTCTCTAAAAATCTGAATACATACAGCAACATTTTATTAAAAATTAAAGAAATTAAAATACTCAAAGCTTGTATGACAAAATGGCCACTCACACACTAAACTAAGGGAAATGTAATGGGTACAATCATTTTGTAGTGTGTAGTGGGAATACCCATAAGAAACCCAGTTTGACAGAAAGTTTGTCCTTCAGTATGGTAAGTTGAAGTTCAGATATTCATTACAAATTAGGTATTTGTAATATATACATACTGAGAAAACATGACTATAAATATGCAACAAATACTCATTCTCAAAATCAGAGACATAGAAATAAAACAAAATTTTAGACTGTGAAATTAGCAAGAAAATAAATACATGACTTAAAACAGCAATCACGTGATATCAGATACTTCGTGGTAAGGCAGGTGACATATACCTCATGAAAATAAATATGGGCACTTCTGTAACCAGACTACATAGGCAGAATGACTCCCAAACACACCCCAAAACAGTAGACAAATGTATATTAAAACATTTTTTTAAGTGTACCAGTAATATAGTCAGAAGATAATCACTTAAGGCCAAAAAAGAAGGTAAAAAAGGAAGCACAGAAGGGATAGAGTGCCCTAGAATTTTTCCAGGGCAACTTTACTGGAATAAAGTAATAAAACTCTCTAATGCTACTGGAATCTGGTGATTGTAAACTCCAATTTATGAGGAATAGAAATGGAAAACAAGCCTCTCTGGAAGATGTGGAAATCAGCCAGAGGTGCCCTGCATAATAAACATAAAGGAGGGACTCCATGCTGAGGATTGGTTTAACAAGAAATACATCCTCACCCAAACCATCACTCACCTCCAACACCCCACCAGATAGCCAAAAAGGGGGGTGGGAGGAGAGACCAAAAAGTTTAAAAAAGCAAAAACCCACCAAAAACCAAACAAATGAACAACAACAAAAAAGCAACAATAGCAACAAAAAAAAACTCATAAAAACTAATTGTCATTTCATAAAATGTAATGCTGGGTAGAGGAAACAAAAAACAACATCCTTCCCAATATACCCCTAATGTACAAGAAACTTAAATTCATATAACATAGGTGAACCAAAAAACTAAGAATTATCTCACGGTTGCTCTGGGGTAATAATAGCATCCTATGCTTCTGGAAGCAACAAACACAAAGCTTCTCTGAAAGAATCCACCTTCAATTCAGTCCTCAAAAAATTATACAGAAAATGTTCCAAAGAATATTAGTTCACAGGCTCATGCTGGTAGTCCTAGCACTCTGGGAGACCAAGGCAGGTGGATGGCCTGACCTGAGGAATTCAAGACCAGCACCTAGGCAAGAACAAGATCCTGTCTCTACTATTATAAAAATAGAAAAATTAGCCAGGTGTGGTGGCCCCTGCCTGCAGTCACAGCTACATGAGATTGGGGCAGGGGGATCACTTGAGCCCAAGAATTGGAGGTTAGCTGTGATGATGCCATTATACTCTAGGCAGGGCAACAGAGCAAGACTCTGTCTCCCCCTGCCCCCTAAGGAGTTCACAGTTAAAACATAAATAAATAATAATAATAATATGTGTGCTGGGAGGCCAAGGTGGAAGGATCACTTGAGCTCAGAAGTTTAAGACCAGCCTCAGCAAGAGTGAGACCCCATCTCTACTAAAAATAGAAAAATTACCCAGGTGTTGTAGTGGGCACCTATACTCTCAGCAACTCAGTAGGTGGAGGAGGACCACTTGAACCCAAGAATTTGAGATTGCTGTAAGCTAGGCTGAGGTCATGGCACGCTAGCCCAGGAGACAGAGTGAGATTCTAAGTAGTTTAAGAAATAGTTTGTGGGTTCAGTGCCCATAGCTCAGTGGTTAGGGTGCTGGCCACATAGATCGAGGCTGGCAGGTTTGACCCAGCCCAGCCAGCTAAACAATAATGACAACTGCAACACCAACAAAAAATAGCCAGGCGCTATGGCAGGCGCCTGTAGTCCCAGCTATCTGGGAGGCTAAGGCAAGAGAATTGCTTAAGCCCAAGAGTTTGAGGTTGCTATGAAGCTGTGATGCCACAGCACTCTACTGAGGGTGACATGAGACTCTGTCTCCAAAAATTAATTAATTAATTAATTAAACAAAAAAGAGTTATGGTTGTTTATGAGATGACCAGAAAGTACCTTATGTAACTAAGTGATTCAGTTCCTAAACTGTTTACATTTAATATTAAGTGAGACTTGTTTTAAAACTCTCAAAGGAATAGAGCCTACTGGATTTAAACCAATTCCTTATCAAAACTGACTGCTATATTATAGACATGAACTCTCTCTCAAACAAAAAAAATGACATGGGGCAGTAGTAGCCTGAGCTGGCAGATTAAAAATAGTTGAATAAGACATGCAAAGGCTCGTGATATTTTATATTCAAATTCAACTGGTTACTTGAAGAAATTGAAAATGATGGAAAGTAGGAGTAACCATTAAAAGGAAACTACAATGTGTTAAAACATCAAAAATACAGTTTATGAAAGGAAAAAACTAAAAACTTGGATGGATTTTGATTAGATAGCGGAAAGACCAGAACACTAAACTAAAAGCTAGATCTAAAGAAACTGTGATAGGGCAAGAATAAAGAGACAAATGGAAAACACGAAGAGTTTTGCTGAACTTACCAAATTTCTTAATTAGGGCTTATTTAGTCAATATTAAGTCAAATTAGAAACTTCTTCAAAACCACTATAGAGCTTCATTTTTCAAATGTGCAGTGATTTTGGATTTTTCCAGTTGATCTGAAGTCAAAATCCTAGCCCTTAGTAATAGAAGGACCCTCATTCTGAACACACGCTGGAAAAATCTCAATTGTCTTCAGATTCTATTATTAATCATTTCAAAATATATACTCATACAGATCATGACCATACCAATTAGAAAGTCTTCATTAAAACAACTTCTCAAATTGAGTAATGAGAGTAGTACATTCTTTCTTTTTTTTAGAGACAGAGTTTCACTTTGTCACCCTCCGTAGAGTGGCATGGAGTCACAGCTCACAGCAACCTCCAGCTGTTGGGCTTAGGTGATTCTCTTGCCTCAGCCTCCTAAGTAGCTGGGACTACATGTGTGTGCCACAACACCTGGCTATTTTTTTGTTGCAGTTTGGCTGGGGCCTGGTTCAAGCCCACCACCCTCAGTATATGGGGCCGGCAGCCTACTCACTGAGCAACAGGCACTACCCAAGAGTAGTTCATTCTTAAAGAATACAAAGCCATGGCCCAAGCAATGATTGCACTTTCTTTGAAGCTGTGAGGACAACAGAATGTTCATAGGAAGATTTCAAAAACAATACATAATTTTGTTAAAAATTATAGGGCCACCCTGTCCCTTTCAAGCAAGCATTCTAAAAGTTTCAAATTATATGTCAAGTTGCTAAGGCAGGCAAAGGATGGCTGGTTATGAGATGACCAGAAAGTACCTTATGTAACTAAGTGATTCAGTTCCTAAACTGTTTACATTTAATATTAAGTGAGATTTGTTTTTAAAATCTCAAAGGAGGCTCGGTACCTATGGCTCAAGTGGCTAAGGCGCCAGCCACGTACACCCAACGTGGCGGGTTAGAATCCAGCCCAGGCCTGCCAAACAACAATGATGGCTGCAACCAAAAAATAGGTGGGCGTTGTGGTGGGTGCCTGTGGTCCCAGCTACTTGGGAGGCTGAGGCAGGAGACTCGCTTGAGCCCAGGAGCTGGACGTTGCTGTGAGCTGTGATGCTACAGCACTCTACCCAGGGTGACGGCTTTAGGATCTTTCTACAAAAAAAAAAAAAAAAAAAAAAAAATACTCAAAGGAATAGAGCCTACTGGATTTAAACCAATTCCTTATCAAAACTGACTGCTATATTACAGACATGAACTCTATAGGCACTGAAATCCTTTGACAATAAAGGGCAATAAGGTTGTATAAACCTGTAGCATTATCTAGGATAGTTCCTTCAATAGAGGTATTAAGACCAAGAGTTAATCAAACAAAATCACTACTATACCATCATCTCTGCTAGGTAACTGCTCAGAAATAGAGCCTGAGGAATCTTTCCTGATCACAGATCTTTTGGTTTTCCCTTGCCCAGTTCGACTTCTTTGCCGCACCATAAATCCACCAATACCTATCAAAAAAAAAAAAAAAAAAAAATTAGGTAAAGTGATTAAGTAATTTCTCCCTGTATTTCTACAGTAAGTAGGATAAAAATGCTCTGTCTTAAATAGTGAAGCATTTTCCAAAATTAAATCTGGGATAGTTTAAATAATCGTATGCTTATGCAAGCCAGAATACATTAGAAATAAGTCCCCAAAAAGGTCAAAGCCATTGTTACCAGTAATCAAATGGCAATTAAATTGCATTAGTAGACAGAAAGTTTGCATGCATCATGATAGTAAATATTAAATAGTAAATTATACCAGTTCATCTATTTAATAAATTATCAGTAACTCATACATTACAGTCATGCACTGCATAACAATGTTTCCATCAGCAAAAGACTGTATGCATATAGGACAGTGGTCCCAACAGATTATAATGAAGCTGAAAAATTCCTATCACTTGGCAATGTTGTAGCAGTCACTGTAGTACTACTTTATAAAATAAATTTAATGTACCACATAACCAAGAGTGTAGTGATCTACAGTTTCTAGGTTTGTATAAATATATTCTGATACTTACATTTTCTCAGAGCAAATCTTCATTAAGCAATGGATGACTGTATTTATAGATTAACTGGGTTAACAGTTTGCACAATAGGTAAAGGATAGAAGATTCGAGCTAAACCAGATGACACAAACATACGCTGATATGATTTTAGAAGACTGTGTCTGGTTATTCGATATTATCCAGGCATTTAGATATGAGACACACAGAGCTCTTTATTTAAGAGCACAGAACCTGGAGTGGGACAATGCAACTCTACTTACTGAGAAAATTTGGGCAAACTATTTAACTTCCCAGTGCTTTGGTTCCCTCACTGATTAAATTGGAGATAATGTACAATACATCCTGGTACATGTATGATAAGAACAGCACCTGGCACACAGTGAGCACTATGCCTACCAACCAACTCTGTGACCTAACGGGCCCTCAATTAAAGATATGATATCCACGTGAGGTTGAACAAACACAACAAAATGTTAATTTTAAGGTCCTGGAAGGAATCTGTAATGTCTAAAAAAGTGTACTATAAGCCTTATAATTAAAGAAATGAAATCATTTCCATAAAATTACTTAGATAAAACTAATCATAGGTTCTTATAATAGATGCAGTACATCTAGAAGGAAGGTTACCTTCCAGAAAACTCTTGTAGGATTCAAATGCACTGGGAAAGTTCTTCCTTACATATCAAAAGGGAGTTAGACCAGTCTTACTAGGAAAATATAAACAATCGGAAGAATGAT
This sequence comes from Galagoides demidoff, assembly GCA_963574575.1. NCBI lineage: Eukaryota > Metazoa > Chordata > Mammalia > Primates > Galagidae > Galagoides > Galagoides demidoff. The sequence continues at coordinate 23,462 of CAUYQV010130033.1, forward strand.
GATTGTACTTATCCAAATAATACCTCACTGACTGGTAAAGAGACATTAATAAACTGCCTACAGGTTCTGTATTATGACACTTCCAATTATTTTTTCCAGTAAGGTAAATAAGATTTGACAAGAAGTCATCTTTTCTCTGCATACCTTAGGCAGACAGGAAGTAAAAGTGTTTAATCAGTCTGAGTATTAACAGAAGTATAAATTGTAGGAGGCACAAAACTCTGTCTTGTTCAACCTCAAACTACATACTCACTGGTACTCCTGCATAAGCAATGAAATAAGTTTCTAAGAGCATAAAAATACTAAGACAGTGAATAGTGAAAATTAAAACATTATAGAGGTACACATCAAGAGGAAATATATAAATGTCCTCATGTCCAAATATAAATAAAAACTAACCTAGTAAATTATGTTAAGGAATTTACATTTATGATAAGGCAATAAATAATGAGTTACTGTACCTACTTCAACCTAAAAAACTTGTCCACGTGTTGACTAAAGAGCACATTCAAATAATTCAGTTCTTTAACTTAAACACACAAGTTTTAGTTTAGATAGTTAAGGTGCCATATTCAGTCTTAATCATTCAATTATAACTGAAGTTCCTGATGTTATATGATCCATAAATTAAGTTTTGATTACATTAAAATGTCTGCATGATACCTGGTCTGTATGGTTTCCTTTTTCTCTTTTTAACACCATCTGTTCCTTCCACTCCTTTAGTTTCATCATCCACAGCTTCCCGCTCAGGACTAGATTCTGATTTTCCATCACAATCCATAAGTTCTCCTTCTGAAAAAAAGTACATGAGCACATAAAATTGGGAAAATCTATCAAATACACAATCCCCATGTAATGGTAAATATAAAGCAAAGCGGTTGCTAACTCATTGTAATTATGTACCCCAGCAGGCAGTAAAAGTTCTGAAAAGGACTCCAAGTGGTTGTAGAAACTATGCTTAGTATGGTGTTCCCAGGAAATTATTCAGGGAATATTCATCAGGAAAGAGGAAATACTGGGAGAGATCAGAAGACAAATATTTACCAATTTGCAATGAACAACCCATTCACTTGCTTTTATTGAGTCTAGTCCAGGACCTTTAAGCCTATTTCTCTAGCCTAGAACTCTCACCTGTGGGTCAACCACAGTAGTTACTGGATATTACCTACTTTCTGAAAACTAGATATCCAAAACACACTTTAAAAAAAAAGAAAAAAAGACACGGTCTCCAGTTGTTACCTGGGCTAGGGTGCAGCAACATCATCATAGCTCACTGCTACCTCAAACACTTGGCCTCAAGCAATCCTCCTGCCTTACCCTCCAAAGAAGCTGGACTGTAGGCATGCACCACAACACCTAAATAATTTTGATTTTTGTAGAGAATAGGGTCTTACTCTTGCTCAGGCGCCTTGGTCTCCCACAGTGCTAGGATTACAGGCATGAGCCACCAGCCAGTCAAAGTGATCTATTTTTAAAAGATAAAATCATAAAGACAGAAAACAGCAAAGGAAAAAAAATTCATAATTTTAAAAGAGGAAAGCAGAAAAATGAATGAAAAAATGACTTAGCAAATGCAAATTCTCAGCTGGGAGTAGAAAGAACTGAGAAAAACAGTCCAGTTTTAACGCAATCCTCAGAAGGCTAGGAAAATGGCAAGACTGGGTGTCTTTGGAAATGGATGAGAGGAGGCCAAAATAAAGCAAACCTTTCTATTACCTACCAAAGTCACACCTCCCTATACCTTCTTCCTAACTTCACATGCTGGGAAGTTGCTACTCTATCTTTCAGGACTCCAGACTGACTCTTAAATGGCCTGCACACTGGACAATGGGGGTGCTGGACTGGAAACAGGACCACAAACTATAGGCTAATGCAGTCAGTCTCACTCCCCCGTCCCCCAGCACTGTCCCCACTGAACTCCCAGAAAGCTAGCAGTCAGACCTATAACCTCCAAGCATAAGACTGAATATTGTTCTGGGGAAGCTGATCAGTCCAAAGAAAGTGTCTACTGACAGTAGGAACTCCACAAATTATCAACAGACTGGCCAATGGAAGTTAAAATCAGCAAGCACTACCCACAGACTCAAATCTTGCCAATTAAGTATTTTATCCCTCCTTTTTTTAAGATAGAAAGATTACCAATTTATTTCAACAACCCTCTCCTTAATTCCTCACTTTTAATCATATGTACACAACCAAGAATTATGTGGAGATAGAGACCTGAGAACATAAAAAGTTCCTTGGATTAACACACTTGGCAGGAAAGAAAAACACCTTAAAAAAAGTTAAATTCCTCAGAAAGGTAACATAAAACATTTGAGAGGAAGGATCAAAGGGAGAAGAGAAAGCTCTTAGAAATTAATATATAATAACTAAAATAAAAAAAAACAGCAGGGGGACAGGAAGATAAAACAAGGGCATGGATTGGAAAGAAACAGAGAAAAGATATTATTAGTTTAGTAGGTATCAAATCTGAAAAGCAGGATTCTGAAGAGAGAGGAAACCGTAGAGAAGAATTATCAGTGATAAATTTCAAGAATACTAATGGCAGACTGAAAGGACCACTCAATGTCTGATAACACCGATGAGAAAACATTCAAGACTGATGCAAACAGAAGTATGACATATCCTCAGGAAACCTTAAAACACTGAGAACAAAAAACTTCCTGAAATCCTAAGAGCTTCCAGAGAAAACACAGATCACAAAGAAAGAATTGAGTTTTCTATACACTAGAAACTAAAAGATAGTGGGGATAAATGACATCAACATGCTTAAAAGAAAGTTAGCATTCTGGAAAAGATCAATCAAGTACAGGGGTAAAATAAAGGTACTGCCTTCTATACATTCTTTCTCAGAAACTGGAATTAGTGAACCTATGTTCCACTAAATTGAAAGGGAGAAACAAGAAGAATTCATGAAATCATAGAAAAGAACAGGAAAAAGCAGATCATTTCCAGGATCAGGGTGAAGAGGCAATCCCAAATTAACCATGTGTCACATTTTGTGGCCTAAGACAGTACTGGATCCAGTACAAAAAGAACACCTCTCACTTCAGAGCACACAAGGACAGTGCAAACCAAGAGAGTACCTCAACTGGGGAGATGAGTAATGATGCCAGTGAACATCAAGTTGATACAAATGGCACAAAGTAGTATATACACTGGCCCTAACAGAACCGGTGCCACTAAAAGCTGAGGGCTCTTCTAGTCAACACCTTCACAAGAGCCTTCTGATTCCCACAAATTGCAACAAAAGAAAACAGCCCATATTGCCCAAATTTGAGCCGTTCTCCCATCAATATAGACTTGTGTATAGATAGCTAATTTCTGGGAGGGTGAAAGAAAATAGTGGTCGTTTCCAGTGAAGAGATGGATGAAAGAGAAGCTAACTTTTCATTGTTTAGTCATTAAAACACTGCAGTTTTTATATCATGCACAGATACTAACTATTCCCCCAAAAAAACCTACAATGGGGAAAAACTGAAAGCTTTTCTTCTACTATCTGGTACAAAGCAAGGATACCCACTTTCACCCCCTCTATTCAACATGGTACTAGAAGTCCTAGCTAGAGCAATCACATGAAAGGAAATCAGAACCATCCAAACCAGAACAGAAGTAAAATTATCCCTGTTAGCAGACTTTCTGCCCTACCTCCCGGTCTGCCATAGACTACATGTAGGCTTCCTCCAACACTGCCTTAAATACTGATGATCTATTCTCAGGACAGCAATTGAGAAGGGAGGTGCTGCATTCCCACTCTTGAAACACACAAAGTGTTTGTTTTCTTTAGAGCTTTGGGATCTTCTTACTGGTTTTATTTGTTTGTTTTGCACTGAACAGAGATTCTAGATTTCAGTAGGTGAATTAGAGAGAAACCTGCTCTTGCCATGCAAGAATGAAGCCCTTATTAAAAGAATTAAAAACCAATAAAAAAATCCAAGATAATACTGCAATAATCCAGAAGCATCACAAGTTAATATGGACCTTGTGGAATCTAACACGTACAAAAATTGTATGTATAATGTGTAGCATCACATTCTGACAACCTCAAGTTAGAAACTGCACAGTTGGAGATTGCTTCTAGTCAAAAATAGTGTCCAAACCTTACTTTTAAAATCATCCAATCTTGCCCTAATGTACTGAATTTTTCTTCAACTACCAAATGAAGAAAAAGATGTTCAGAAAATGATTCTAGCAGATAATCCCCTGCCCTAAGTGTTCAATTACATGAACACAGAAATAATTCATTTTACTAACTTGAAAGGATCTTACATCACATATATAAACAAGTGTGGGATTTTGCTGAGTTCTGTTGGACACAGAACTAGTTACTGTTGAAGCCTGGATTAGCACTATTATTGTAAGAGCTCACACTGGCTGAGTACGTAGGAAGTGCCCAGTGATCAGGGCCTAACATTTGTCCTTGCACTTCATTAGCACAACTAGTCTGTGGGATTAGGCCTTGTACACATATTTCACCAGGGAGAAGATGAAGCAAGAGAGAAGCTAAACATCCAGAGCAGGCTTCAACATGGCCTTCTCCCCCTAATGTTCTTCAGACAGTGCTGTGGCATCATCAAAACATGTTGCCTCACATGCAGCATGTTTTAGGTTTAACCCAAAGGACTCCCCAAAAAAGACAGCTAGCTGTATTAGAAATCTCAGCAGAACAATAAGAACTACTAATGACTGTCCTCTTTTCCTACTGTTTTTCCTGGTATAGGCACATTTAATACCATAAAACTTATTATAAGCATAGTGTATAGACAGTCTCAGGACAACCAGGTGTGGAAATACCGTATTTTGAAAAAGGAGTTTTATTTAGCAAACAGGGAAAAGCAAGTGTCTTTCAAATAACATGTACTTACCACATATCCAAAGAAAACATCTTTCCTTTCACTAAAGATTTATATTTTGAGAAGTAAATGAACATGAAGGACTAGTCAGGAAAATACTGTATCTTCCATTCCTTAAATTCTAAAATTGTCTTACTATTTTTATTTAATATTCAACACAATGAACGATTATCTTCATTTATTGTCAGTAAAAACAAGAAAACATTCAGTGAATCAAATTAAAGTTGGGATATTTTAATCACAAAATGGAATGAAAGCAAGGGTAATTTTTCAACTGACTTTATTTTGCTTCCACAAAAGTCAGTAAGAAAATACGTCATTATGTTTACCTGGATGGAGCTGAAATATTCTTCTTAGTAAAGTATCTCAAGAATGGGGAAAAAAGTATCCAATGAACCCAATATAAAAACATAACTATAGTCCAGACAGTAGAAGGGAAGGGGGGGGGGGAGAGCGGGGATGTGGTAGGAGGGAGGGTATTTGCGGGGACCTCACCTAATGTGCATGCTGCAATGGTGTATTTCAAAACTATTAAGTAATGAGTATAATTGTGATGATGTGTTACTTAGTTCAATGTAAACATTTCACACTATATACCGAAGCTGTACCCTGAACCCTATAAATGCAATGTACAAAGTTGTGATTTAATAAAAAAAAAAAAACAAAATAAACAAAAATTGAAATTTTACTTGAAAAAGAAAAGAAAATATGAGATAGAAATTCACCATTTCTCATAGTGTGCATCTATAAACATAGATAAGCTTCCAAGGTCATTTTCTTGTTTTGTTTTTAAGGTTCTATAATCTCGTAACTTGGAAAATAATGTGTACTATAGCAAGAAAACTTTCACATTTTGTGAGAAATAGCATTTCCCAAATTTAAATGACTATGGAATACTTTTTCAGACATTTTTTAATGTCCTCAGGAACAAAAATTCTTTAATGTTTTCTGCTAATGATGATTTCACCAATCTCTCCTACATATGTGAACTTCTTCCCAAACCACATTAAATTTCAGAATCAATTTCTCTGTTCAATGGTATTGGAAAATCAGTTATATAAAGCATCAGAAAGCTCTTTTCTCCCAAAACCACTGACCCCAAACAAATTACTATAATTGAAATGTGAGGATTAAATGGTAAAGTATCAGGAATAAGCAAAAGATCAATCCTCTCTGACCCACAAGCCTCTCCCACCTGGACTACTGATCTCATCTACTTGCCACAACTCTTGTACCTAATAATAGTCTATTGACATCACAACACAGTGTTCCTCTTAAAATACTAAATATTAATGAACTTGTAATTATTAATAAAATATAAAATGGCCATGCCACTCTTTCTTGAAGGGCCTCTCATTCCACTCCTGTCTAGTGCAAACTCCATCCACATCCCTTTATGGTCTTGTGTGATCTACACCTCTCGTCTCATTTTACTAGCCCATGAGCTCACTCTGCTGAACACGCTAAGAATACTCTCACCTGGGGCCTGTGCACTGGCTTTAGCAGTGTGTGAGATGCTCTTCCCTTGAGTAATCAATGGCTCATTCACTCTCCTCTTTAAACTCTGCGCTCAATAAATTGCTTTCAGTTCATATGGACCCTTAACAACAGTCTATACTCCCAATTTCTTTTTATAAAACTGCTATTGTTTTTTTCCCTAAGCACTTGCGAAATACCTTATAATTAAATGATTAGGTAATGCAGGATTTTTAAATAGTTGTTCTCCTAATAAAATATAAGCTCTGAGCTTGGCGCCTATATCTCAGTGGTTATGGCGCCAGCCATATGCACTGGGGCTGGTGGGTTCGAACCCTGCCTGGGCCTGCTAAATAACAATGACAACAATTAAACAAACAAACAAATAAAAAAAAAATAGCTGGGCGTTATGGTAGGCGCCTATAGTCCCAGCTCCTGGGATGCTGAAACAAGAGAATCGTTTAAGTCCTAGAGTCTGAGGTTGCTGCAAGGTGTGACGCCACCGCACTCTACCCAGGGTGACAGAGTAAAACTGTCTCAAAAAAACCCCAAAAAACCAAGCTCCATAAACAGAAAATTTAAACTTCTTTGTTCACTGCCATGATTTCCAAAATATAGCCTGCAGCAGGAGTTCAGTAAATACTAATGAATGAAAGCCAAGTGCAGTGATGTACACCTGTACTTCCAGCTAGGAGGCTGAGGGGGGGAAGATCACATGATCCTAGGAGTTTGAGACCAGCTTGGCCAATATAGCAAAACCTAGTCTCTTTAAAAAAAAAAAAAAAATACACACACACCATGGAGTAAATATAATGAAACAAAAATACTTATTACTTTATTTCTAGATCAGTTGAAAAGGAAAAAAAAATCACTCTCAAAGAACCCTAAAGAAAGCCTCCATGGAAATAAGTAAAAATATAACTCATTCAATTTAACATTACTACTATTTTGCTATCTTAAAACTTTAGCTAGAAAATCTTTATATTTATTCTGATCAAGAAAACGTTTATAAAACCATAGTTTATAAACACCTATGAATATAAGTTTACACTTTAGGTAATATTAAATGACCGTTTGTTCACATCTAAAATGCATAAATCAAGTTCAATTTAACTTAAACATTGTATCCAAGCTCACAGCATCTGAGAAGGCTTATGCTGATTATCTAGCAAAGTCAAGCCCTCTCAATTTCCCCACCTGTGATCTTCAAATGTACAGTACTTCCAGTGATTTCGTTAAGGTTCTAAGATGCATGAAAAGAAAAAAAAATCTGAAAAGGTAAGGTCTAAGAAGATTGCTGACTTAGAAAGGGCAACTAGGACATCAAAGGTTATTATTTAGGTCAGTATGATTTGCTCTTAGATAAACCATATATATTTCAAAAGTTGACTTCCATGCTCTAATTCGTGCACACACATGCCACAAAAAATAAATTAGTATTACCTCGACTATCATCCATCTCACCGTCCCTTGAATGCTCTGACTGGATGTCTGGAGGGGTCTGAAGGACAGCCACACTATTCTGATTTATAATCTTCAATTTCAATTTTGGTTTTGACCGTTTTCTTCTTGGAACGGTAGCTGTGAGACTCTGTAACTGAGTCATTCCTGATTCAGTCAAACACACACCATCCTGGGTATAGGTCTTGGGTGGATCTAAAATTATAAAACCCCAAGAATACAAATTTAAAGTTTCATTTCAAATTTGACTGATAGAATATTGTTCCAAAGTACGTCTAAGGAATGTGAGTATATTTCAGAAAAGTAATTATTACTTATGAAAGGTATGAATACTGTAACAATGCCCAATTGAAACTCGGAATAATTGGCCAAACGTTCTTAGATTATAGGCAAGAAGGCTACCTATTTTAAAAATAGTCTTCCTGTAATTTCTATTATAATTCTTTTTTTTTTTTTTTGAGTGTGTGAGACAGAGTCTCACTATGTCACCCTCAGTAGAGTGCTCTGGCATCACAGCTCACAGCAACCTTAAACACTTGGGCTGATTCTCTGGCCTCAGCCTCCCAAGTAGCTGGGACTACAGGCACCTGCCATAATGCCCTGATATATATATATATATATATATATATATATATTTCCCCACCCCACCCCCGTAGTTGTCATTGTTATTTGGCAGGCCCGGGCCAAGTTCAAACCTGCCAGCCCTGGTATATGTGGCCAGTGTTTTAACCAATGACCATGGGCACAGAGCTGTATGATCATGTTTCAATAAAAGGATTAACAGAAAGAAAGCATTAAAGCTAAATGCAATGCTTCAACTAATCTACTATAAACCTCTTGCCAGAAAAGACTAAAAAGTAAGGATCATTTTATATAAAGAGAAACAAGAAGCAAAAGCCCATATAGAATCGAAGTATCAATGTAATCAAAAATAAGTACAAATCTTACAGATTTAATTTTTAAATATAAAAAACTGCTGTTGCTTAAAACAATTTCTGTACTATCCAAATGTTTTTATTTCAGATGCTATCAAATACAAATAGCCAAAAGAATGATTAATACCATAATAATCACCATTTTAGGATGATCTATTATGAAAAAGGGAGATTTAACTAATTCTAAAGTTAAATTGTCTGCTAACTAGGTCTTATTTTCTGCTGATAACTAAGCTCAGTAATGTATCAACAAAACCAAAGCAAGTATGGCATGAGTGGTTATTCTAAGAACTGTTTATTTGGTTGTCAAATTGCTGAAATGTGTAAAAACAGTGCCCCAGTTAAGCTTGGTAACACAAATACTTTATCAAATGTAGAAATGATTACCAATATTAGGGAATTTAGATTCAAAACCCATATAATCAAAGCAAGACTCATATAATGTGGCTAGCAAGTTACATAAAACTAAGCAAAGTAAATAAAATTAAGCAAGTAAAGCATTTCAAGTTTTACCTAGCTCTTTTACTTTTGTGACAATTTGTGCTACAAGTGAAGATTCGCAGCAGTCTGAGGAAGGGACTGAAATGAAAAAAAAAAAATCAAGTAATTTTTTCAGAGAAAGTAAAATTTATTCAAAGTCTTACATATGACTAAAATTTATTTCTGTTCTCATTCTACTAAAATAAATGCTTGAACACTAGAGCCGAAAGTGATCTCGAAAACAATATAACACAAAGAAAAGCAATCAAAGAAACATGAAATTTGGAAGGGAAAAATTTACAGAGTCAGTACAGTGGATTGCTACATGTTGCTAAAAACCACAGGTCATATTCCTTGAAAAATAAAATCAAAATTACATGTTATATCTCATGTTTCATTTTTTTCTTTATGTAAATTGTTTTATAAAAAGTTGGGATAATAAGAATTCATACCAAAATATAATTTATTTTTCATAAAATGCTTGGCCAAATAGTTTTACTTTACAAAGTTAAAAAAGAAGTAGAGCTAAGGTGACTCAGTGATTATGGATAGCAAGATGCAAGGGAGTTGAAGGAAAGCACAGATCCCATTTACATTACCCTCTTACCATTAGATGCAGGCATATAGGGTCTGCACATACTACAATCAAAACCAATGTCTGCTACATTTTCCACTTCTTCCTCAGTGTTTAAGTTTTGACAAACTGCATGCATCCATCTAGAAAGACCATATTTGTACATTTTTCAAATAATTGAATACACTGACAACTGTTTTCTTATAAAAGCTATAGTAAGAGCTTAACCCCCTTAGCCGCACATTATCCTCTGGCCTTGCCCACCTTACCCTTTTCTCTTAACTATCCCTATTGACACATACAAACTTTCATGGAGCTGAGAAGGAAAGAAAGCAAAGAACACAAGTACTAGGGAGAAAGCAAAACACATTACAAGGATGGGATAATTATTTTATGATCATATACTGAATATATCAAAGACAGCAAGGAAGGCAGTCAGGGCAAGTAGAAAGGAATTCACAAGACTGCAAATGGCAGAGTAAGTATGTCTTCATGAGATTTCTCAAATCTGAAGTAGATATAAGTCATGTAAGTGATGATGAATGGTAATTGGGATACAAAGGCAAGGAGCTCTGCAGACAGAGTCCTGAAAATAATGTTGTACTGATGAAATAACACTGTTAATAATACTGTATGTATACAGCATAAGTGCTATGAAGCACAACCACATACCAACAAGAACAATTTTTTTTTTCCAAAAATTGAAACTGTATACTAGTCAGAGAGGGTGAGAGCTGGTCTCTAACATTTAGGTATGTAGTATCTAGAGATTTAAGGAAGTGATTTACAGAAATGAGAATGTGTGAGATTCTTTTTTAAATCTAAGAAAAAATTCAGAAATCCTCCATAAAAAAAAAAATACATCTATGCAGGCAATAATTCTAATTTCAAAGTGTTTGTAAACCAGTAAAAAGCCAAGTCAAAGATTTTTATTCTGGAATTGAAAATTCACAACAGGAAATCATTCTTCAAGTTTCTAGGTGACTAAAAATCTCCAAAAAAAATGTTTTACATCTTCAATTTATGATCAAGGACAATTATTTTATAATTTCATTTTCCTATGTTCAGAAAGAAAAGCTTGCAAAAGATGAAAAAACAACACAATACCTATCACACTGTCTACATTGCAGAATTAGGTCTTCTTCTCTGTAGTTTCGATAGCAGACAGGACAGGAAGACAAGCTGGCACAAGGAGCACACTGTGTGTAATTGTTCTGCCATTCACATCGTAGCCCTGCAGATGTCGCTCCACAGTGTCTGCACCAAACACACCTGAAATCCAAATCCCCCCCATCTTAATTTCATTTATTTATTTAGATACTGCAATTCAGGAAGCTAAATATAAACAGAAGAGGTGGGTAATCATTCAATGGGTATGTGAATTTTTTCTGATAAGCATTATCACAGTAAATGTTTATTATACAATTAAATGGATGTAGTTTTTTATAACTAGTGATATAAGAAAGTTCTGAACTTGAATAACTAACAAGGAAATCCTGGAATACCATTTGCACTTCCAGCCTCCTTTGGGAACTGTCTGCAGTGGAGGGTCTAAGCAGTAGGTGTGATAACTTATGTCACAATCATCACACAGCAGGAGTCTTCCTGGATCAGTTGCCTTCCCACATGCCTCACACACTGTGCACTCAAGACACCTCCAACCTTTGCTAAGAACCACTTTAGTGATCTGTAAAAGAAACAACCAATCCGTGTGATTTATACATTAACACCAACTTCATTCTGCATAATCAAATAACTATATAAATTACTATGGTGCTTATGTAACCAGTAGCAGAAAAGAGGCAAGCAACTAACATTTATTAAGCACCTACAATGTCCAATGCTGGATCTGGCATGTTCATATATATTTTTAAGAACCCACCTATTGAGCAGAATAACAGAAAGTGGCACATGTTTTATTACCTTTTTTAAGTTCACATAACTACTTTGTGCAATAGATTTAATTTCTACTATCTTAATAGATATGATTGAATTTTAAAGAAATCAAATAAGCTGCCCATTATTGTTAATACTAGATTTAAAAATACATGAACAAAGTCTCCATATATATTTCCATTAATTCTCATGCCTCTGAAACTTTTATAAATTAAAATCAACAGCAAGAATAATTGAAAAAATGCTAAAAATGGGTGGCACCTGTGGCTCAGTGAGTAGGGTGCTGGTCCCATATACCAAGGGTGGTGGGTTCAAACCTGGCTCCAGCCAAACTGCAACCAAAAAATAGCCGGGCGTTGTGGCGGGCGCCTGTAGTCCCAGTTACTCAGGAGGCTGAGGCAAGAGAATCGCCTAAGCCCAAGAGCTGGAGGTTGCTGTGAGCTGTGATGCCACAGCACTCTACTGAGGATGACAAAGTGAGACTCTGTCTCCAAAAAAAGAAAAAATACCAAAAATTAAGTTAAAATATGAGTTCTCAGATCTTAACCTTAGGGGATTTTTAAGCTAAGCTAGGGATTCTGAAGCACACACTGACTCCTCTATTCTAATTTGAGGATCTTTATATTCCTGTTAAACTCCAAGGAAGCCACATCATATAACAGTAAGAATTTCAAGCCAACTTCTTAACAATCTCAAAAGACTAGAGTTTATAGACAGAAAGGACCAAACAGCTCACATTATAATGAACAATGGCAAGCAAAGTACAGAATAAAAAATTCAGATCATGAGGTATGTGAAAGCCTAAAAGCTACCAGAGAAGAAAATAAAGATGTTAAATTCAAAGGAACAACTATCAGAAAGGCATCAAATATCCCAACTTCAGATCCTAGAATAGAATATTCAGAAGTTCTTCAGCAAAGTACTTTTCAAAGTACAATTCTTAGCCTAGTCTTAAAAAGAAATTAAATGTGAAGGCAGAATTCCTTTTAAGCATACATGGTCTCAAAATTCAACTCCCTTGTATTCCTTCTAATAAAGTTACTTAGAGACACATGGAAAAGAATGTGGATATATAGGCTTGGTGCCTGTGGCTCAAGCGGCTAAGGTGCCAGCCACAGACACCTAAGGTGGCGGGTTTGAATCCCCAGCCCGGGCCCGCCAAACAACAATGATGGCTGCAACCAAAAAATGGCCAGGCGTTGTGGTGGGCGCCTGTAGTCTCAGCTACTTGGGAGGCCAAGGCAGGAGACTCGCTTGAGCCCAGGAGTTGGAGGTTGCTGTGAGCTGTGATGCCATGGCACTCTACCCAGGGGGATAGCTTGAGGCTCCATCTCAAAAAAAAAAAAAAAATGTGGATATACATAAGGAAACGGAAAATTGGGATTCAGAGAGCCAGGAATCCAGCAAAGCGCATCAGCCCAAGGAAGTTTAAGGAAGAGAGCTGAGCAACCCACTAGAAGCTACTAGCACATTCCAGAGCAGGGGAATAAAACATCCAGGAAGAAGGCAGGACTCTTCCTGGAAAAAATGGTACTTGGCAAAATAATCTGATATGACAGTTCTTCCTTAACAGGCAAACACAAAACAAAATAAAAAACAAAAGGAGAGTCACTAATGATTATTTTCCTTTCACTATTTAAAAATCTCGTGAAAAGGAGAACTCATAGATTAGATATGCAGTGAACATTTACAAAGTCATAACATTTTTAACTTAAATAAATGTATTAATAATAAATATCCATCCTGGGAAGATGCTAGAAGGAGGCAGGCAGTATATCTTAAGAGCTAAAACAGAATTAACTTATTTATTTAAAAGAAGAGTCAACAAAATCTAACATGAAGCAGTAGCACAAGCTTATTTATAGCTAATGCATTAACGACAAGAGAGATGATCTGAAATCATTAAAAATGGTTGCCTCAGATGTGGAGCCAGAGTTAAGACAGAGACTGGTTATTTATCACAAGGGCTTTAATGTCATTTGAATTTTAAACATTTATTACTGCGACTAGCCTACTGATTTTTAAAAATTAGTCTTAGATTGCCAAGTTGCATTACATTATTTCCTTGAATGATGGAAAGGACCTAGGGAAGAAAGAACAGGGGGGCTTAAGAGCAGTAGCCAGCAAACCTTTACAATCAATGGCTGAACGGTAAATATTCTAGGTTTTGAGGGCCAAGTGATCTACAACTATACAGCCTCAGGCTAAGAAGGAAGATCTAATAACAAAGTGGGGGACAAATCTAAGGTCTGTACATTTATTTTTATTCCTATTTGTTAAATTTCACAGATACTTACCCTATGGTCTTTTTACAATCAAACTCTGAAGTTACTTGGTTTAAACTCACCCTTCTACTCACTATACTGTGGTCTCTGACCCCAAATCACTGAAACTGCTAAGACAGTCTGTGAAGACCTTCTACCCCCAAATGTAACTGACATGTCAGTGTTCATTATTTGACCTCTCTAAAGTACCTCAACATTTGAACAATATTCCCCTCTTGAAATTCCCTCTTACCCTCATTATTATTAGGGATCCACTATCAATACATTTTTCTTCCACTGAACTGGTTTACTCTTAATTTTTAAGAGTTCTTAGAAACAGGGCATTATCTAGGATTCCAACCATAGTACCCCAGTCAAAATTATAACAAATGTGTTCTATAGTTTATAATGATTATCTAGCTCAACTATGATGGAGTAACTAGGACCAGTCCTTTCTCGCTCTGTAAGGTATCAGAAAACTAAGCAAAATACGTGAAACAAAAGCTTTCAGAAATTAGAAATGTAGTATAGGACTAAGGTCTCTCAAAGTAGGGAAACACAAAAGGCAAGTCCTGTGATGTTCTCCCTACCGGCACCTTCCAGAACACCTGCAGAGTACAGTGGTCTCACAGAGTTTTGGACCCAGGAGAGGAGTTCTGGGAGGCTGAGCCAGTTGGAATTTGCAGAACAAGGTATTGGAAAGGAAAAAACAAAGAGAAAAAACTCCAGAAGCCAACACAGACTCCCCTTTAGTTTTAGTGGAATAAGAAGCTATATTTCCACAAGGCCAAACAAGGACCCACAACCAGAAGAAAGGCTTTTGACTGGGAATTTGTAAGCTGAACAATTACCGGAGGTTATACAAGTCTGGAAGAGGTATGAATCTCAACTAGAGTGTAAAGACAGTGGTGTTGAGGGAGTGAGATTCAGTAGATCTCCTCAAAAGCCATGTCCCAAGTATAGGGTTAATCTGGTATTAGAATAGCAGTTGCCACAGTATGGTCCGAGGAATGCCAGTGAGTCTGTAAGGCTGAAATAATTTTCATAATACTCAGATGGAATTTTTCTTTTTCACTTTAATTCACTCACAATTATACTATGATGTTTTGCAAAGGCTACATGATGTGTAATAACATTACACAGGGTTTTACAAATTGTGTTTCTGTATTCTAAAATGATAAATATTCTAATACTAATAATCCTCACATACAAGAACTCTATGGGTCCTCAATAATTTTTAAGAGTGCTATGGTTCTAAGGCCAAAAAATTTGAAAATATCCACCTTGAAGAGAAGACTTTCCAGATCAACCTGACAAAACTTAAAAGCTTCAAATGAACAAAACATATCTATAAACAAGTGCTGACTACAACAAAAATTCAAGCTGAGACAGTTCACATATTCCTAATATATTTCTGGAGATTCTTATATTCTGTAAATGATGTGAGTGGCACAAAGGGAACTTATTGTCTGCTCTTAACTTATGTAAGCTTCACTTAACTCATCCGTAAAATGAGAATTAAACAATTGTTGGATGGGTTAAAAGAATATATTACCATCTTGAAAACAATCTTATTCAATTATCTTGGGTCAGAAATATAATTATTCTAAAAACAAATTCTAATTGTGTTCTACTTTCTTTTCCTTTGTTTTTGTTTTTTTGAGAGAGTTTAACTGAGTCACTCTGGGTAGAGACCCATGGCATCATCATAGCTCACAGCAACCTCAAACTCCTGGGCTCAAGCAATCCTCCTGGCCTTAGGTTCCCGCCCCTCTCCCCCATTTTTAGTAGGGAAGGGTCTCACATTCTTGCTTAGGCTGGTTTCAAAATCCTGAACTCAAGCAATCCACCCACCTTAGCCTCCAAGAGTGCTAGAATTACAGGCTTGAATCACTGTGCCTGCCTGCACTATAGTTTCTAACAGTAGTAACACTTATCGAGAATTTAGAATATAAAGATATAAAAAATACATGCAAATGTCTAATTCTAATTTTTAAAAGGGCTTTATATAATTTGTGCCCTATTCTGGTCAACATACTGTGAGCAACTAACTAATGCACTATATTGGGCAGCGCCTATGGCTCAAAAAAGTAGGGTGCCGGTCCCATACGCTGGAGGTGGTGGGTTCAAACCAAGCCCCAGACAAAAACTGCAAACAAAACAAAACACTATATTAACAAACTGTATTAGTTTTCTATTTTGGATAGATTATTCACAAAACCATCTATTACCCAAGAAAAAAATACTAGTGTAGTTACTAACAAGAATTCCCAGGAGAATACATGTTGATTTGCTTATTTACTGACATTTCAGGCAACTCAATGATATAATACAGTGATTTTTGATGTGCAGGGAAAAAAAGAAAAAGAAAAACTACTCCTAAGTCCAAGTGATACATGATCATGAAACTTGTAGTATGTCTATCCCATGGAATGGCAGTACTACATTTAGACAGGGAGTGCATGGCAGGACCCCAGGCCAGCAACTATAACTCCATGTTTACTTCCAGTGACCATTTGTTACTTTATTCAAATATACAAGTTTAATTAACACTGAGTTCTTTTTTTTTTTTTTTAGACAGAGCCTCAAGCTATCCCCCTGGGTAGAGTGCCATGGCATCACAGCTCATAGCAACCTCCAACTCCTGGGCTCAAGCCGAGTCTCCTGCCTCCGCCTCCCAAGCAGCTGGGATCACAGGGGCCCGCCACAACGCCCGGCCATTTTTTGGTTGCAGCCGTCATTGTTCTTTGGCGGGCCGGGGCTGGGGATTCGAACCCGCCACCTTAGGTGTACGTGGCTGGCGCCTTAGCCGATTGAGCCACAGGCGCCGAGCCAAGACTGAGTTCTTAAAATGAAAAACCAAACAAAAAGAATCTTACATTCAATAGTTGAAGTACTGAGACACATCCATATTTAAATAGCCTTTAAAACTTAATTATCATCTAAAAAATTGCTCAGTATGTCTCTCTACTTAAATGTGTGATAGACTACTACTGAATTGCATTAAATATAACATTTGTTTTGTGTCCTTCAACTATAAGAAAATGTCCTTCGTACACATTGAGAGTTGAAGAGTGAATGTGAAGAGACTAGGACAGACTCATGAATTTTTACCAAGTACTCTAGCTGTTCTCAACTTTTTATCTGAGGACAAAATAAGTCACCAAAATCTAATGCCTTAGAAAATAATAATATAACTGTATATTAAATACATGTACTTTTATGTTTTATTTTTCAAGAAATGACAGAATAATAGTATGATTTAAAGACCACAGATTTATACAAGAGTTAACTTCTTGAGGCAACAAACAATATTTGAAGTACTTAAATATTGTCCCATATATATAATAATCCTAACAAATATTTAACTAATTTTAAGAAGTGGAAGCAGTACGTTACCATGCAAATCAAGTCAAAATTCAATACACATTTTTAACTCAATTTAAGCATATTTACCTTAATACTGACACAGTAGGGATGGTAACACTGACCACACTGAGAACAGGCAAGTAATCTTCCTTCCGCTCCCTGCCCAAAACTGCCACAAACTACACACATATCCTGAAATCAAGAACACACGAACGTATTTTAAATTGGACATTAAGCTAAGAATATACAAGTTTTATTTTAAAGTATAATCTGAATTAATATAGCTGTACAGTTCTTTACGGTGCAGACCTATATTAGAGGTGTTAAAAATATAAAAACAAAAAATATGGCTGTACAATACAAGATGACTTCTGTGCACATGGGACAAAGTAAAAATGGGCAAACGAGGAATTAAAAAGTACAAGACAATAATTAAGTCCAAACCTGATTCAAAGTGAACTTGTCACTACTAGAAAACAAGACAACTGTATTGTGCATAGAGTTTTCTTCTTCATCCTTATTTGATGAAATATCTGCAGTAGACACCTATAAAAAGCAAAATATACAAAACATGAAGTTATGATTTTTACTTATATTACACTTAACTGGAAAGCCTTAGAAAATTCATATTCACAGGCCAGGCACAGTGGATCAGACTTATAATCCTAGCACTTTGGGAGGCCAGGAGTTTGAGACAAGACTAGGAAACAGTGAGACTCCACCTCTACAAAAAAATAAATAAGAAAAATTAGTGGGGAATGATGGCACATGCCTGTAGTCCCACTTACTAGCAAGAGGCTGAGGCAGGAGGACTATGTGAGGCCAGGAGTTTGGGGTTGCAATAAAGTATGACAACACCTCAGCTGTTGTCATAATTTTTTTGAGGTTATCTCAAAAACAGAACGACGACAAACAGAAAAACCAACTTCAAATATAATTTTTCCCAAGGTTTAGACTAACAATTCCAAATAATATTATTGATGCCAGGACACTAAATCATTATGATGTTTTTATTTACCTACTTGTCTTTTTTTTTTTTTTTTTTGAGACAGAGCCTCAAGCTATCCCCCTGGGTAGGGTGCTGTGACATCACAGCTCACAGCAACCTCCAACTCCTGGGCTTAAGCAAGACTCCTGCCTCAGCCTCCCAAGTAGCTGGGATCACAGGCACCCGCCACAACACCCAGCTATTTTTTTTTTTTTGGTTGCAGCTGTTATTGTTGTTTTGGCGGCACCTGCCACCTTAGGTATATGTGGCTGGTGCCTTAGCTACTTGAGACACAGGCGCTGAGCCAACCTACTTGTCTTTCATAGTTACAAGTCCTACAAATAAGAAAGTAATAAAATACAAACCTGTCTTTAATAAGACATGATTACCCAGAAATATATAATCAAGAAACTATAAAACTGTTATAAGCTATAAAATCATGTGCATAAATATACACACAAAGAACTATTACATTGTATGTGTATATGCATACATACAAAAATTTATCACTCTTTTTTAGTGGAACATAAGACCCATGATGTGGCTAGTCCAATAAGATGTGCTATAAGCATAAAATACACAAGTTTTTCAAAAACTATGTACCCAAAAAAACAAGTAAAATGGCTCATTAATTTTTATGCATCACATATTATGATATAATATACACACATTTTAGATGCATTAGTAAAAATGATATGGATCAAATTAATTTCACCTGTTCATTGTAACTTTTTTTTTAAGGCAGTTCTGAGTGGCTTGGAATTATAACTTTTTAGCATGGCTACTAGAACGTTTGAAATTAAACACGGTTCCTACTTTATTTCTATTAGATTGCACTGCTTTAGAATATTATTTTGGGCTCGGCACCTGTGGCTCAATCGGCTAAGGCGCCAGCCACGTACACCTAAGGTGGCGGGTTCGAATCCCCAGCCCAGGCCCGCCAAAACAACAATGATGGCTGCAACCAAAAAATGGCCGGGCGTTGTGGCGGGTGCCCGTGGTCCCAGCTACTTGGGAGGCGGAGGCAGGAGACTCGGCTTGAGCCCAGGAGTTGGAGGTTGCTATGAGCTGTGATGCCATGGCACTCTACCCAGGGGGATAGCTTGAGGCTCCGTCTCAAAAAAAAAAAAAAAAAAAA
>CAUYQV010130034.1:0-12254 GCA_963574575.1 Galagoides demidoff
CTGGAAAACAGAACACAGAATCAGCAATGGTTTAAACAAAAAGTCATTCAAAAAATTAGTGGAGCATATTGCAAGTACAAGTTGGATCTATCAGGTGTAGAACACAAAGGTCTTAATCCTGTAATTGGGTAAAAGAGGTGAAGACTATGTTGTTTAATAGGGTGTAAGCACTCCAATTTGTACAAATAATCAACACATTGAATCCTATAATGGCATAAATGTATTTATGATCTATGTACAAATGATTTAATAAAAATAAATAAATAACAAAACAATTAGTTCAGTCCCATGTAATTAATTTCTGTTCTGTTTTAGCTTTCTAATTAAAGTCCTGGAAGTTTGCTTTTAATCTAATGGTACATGATTCTCCAAAGTTATCAGAAATTTTATTCAAGAAATTCTGTCAACTTTTTCATTATTTTACTTGAAGGACAAACTTTGGACTTAGTTACAAAAACATCTTCTAAGATGAATGAAAAATTCTTACTGATAACATAGACTAAGACTAATATTTTATAATATTAGAACATATGTGTATATATAAACATAATCTATAGAAAATAAACCATCATTTCATATTTGACAATATTTTCTATGCATTTATTTTTTGAGACAGAGTCTCTCTTTGTCACCCTGGGTAGAGTGCCATGGCATCCTAGTTCATAGTAACCTCAAACTCTTGGTCTCAGTGGTTCTCTTGCCTCAGCCTCCCTAGTGCTAGGATTACAGACATAAGCCACTGTGCCCAGCCCCTTCCTATGCAGTTTTAACACACCAAATAAGCTTAATATGTCTTTCTCAGATTTTCAGTGGTCTTAATATGTCAAAAAGATGGAATTTAGAGTTTTTATTTTGGATGGTTTGTCAAATATCAAAGACTTGAAACATTTATTTAATAGGATCAAAAGTCAACAGATTATAAAGATAATACAGGAGGTTATATGAGTGTAAACCTTAACCCTTTTAAAGTTCAGTTTTCTCTAGTTGGCCAAAACCCTAATACAGACAACACAGGGATTGTTTCTTTCAGGGTACTTATTGATAAAGTAAAAAAAAATTCTTGTAGTGTGATTTTTTAATTAAAGGGAAACAGGTAACTAAATTTTGTAAATCATAGCCAAGTGGATCACATGTAAATTCCTAAACAAATTTCCTTTTATGCATTCTATTCAACCTGCACAATCTACAAATATACTAAACTTTCTGTTTTGCCCTACCTTTTTCTTTTCTTAAATAACCAGTCATTCTGTTTCAGGACAAAATTTACCCCCCAAGATTCTCTTTCTTACACAATGGTATTTTCCTTTCTGATTAATCTTTCTTACCCCCCCAAAAAACATTTTTCATAAAACAGGATCACAGTTTGCTATATACTTTGATAAAGACTCAGTTTCCAAAAAAATCTGAATAGCCAAAGTATTACATTTTACAAATAACTCAGACATTTTATGAAACATAACATGACTTTAAGGTTTTAAGTTACTTAAAAGGTCTCAGTGCCTGTAGCTCAGTGGCTAGGGTGCCAGCCACATACACCGGAGCTGGCAGGTTCAAATCCAGCCCAGGCCTGCCAAATAACAATGACAATTACAACCAAAAATAGCTGGGCATTGTAGGGGGTACCTGTAGTCCCAGCTACTTGGGAGGCTGAGGCAAAAGAATCACTTCAACCCAAGAGTTGGAGGTTGCTGTGAGCTGAGATGCCACAGCACTCTACCCAGGGTGACAAAGTGAGACTCCGTCTCAAAAAAAAAAAAAGTTGTGAAAAGTGTTCTGAAACTACAATATAAGCACCATTTTTGACATATTTTCCTTGTCCTCTTAAGTCTCAGATGACTGTGTGGCATCAAAGATGGTTGCAAAGGACAGTACCTATTTGTGCCCTTAATTCATTTACCAAGTACAGAGTTCAAGACAGAAAGCAGGAAGCCCAGAGTGTTCAATTTCCCTCAGAATATCCAGGAGGCAAAATTGGAGGAGGGAAGGGGCCATGTGGGCTAGACTGTGCTTTGTAGCTGCTGTCCTAGGCAAGGAGAACATGTCCCTAGGCCTTGCCACAGCCACCTACCTATCTGACCTCAGAATTAAGAGGCTCAAAATCAACAATAAAAGCTCACAGTCAAATCCAGCAAAATTAAGAAATATTACAGACGTGGCATTTCTATAATTTTTAAACATCCAGACTTTAGTAACAGGTTTAAAACTAGTTTTATTTATCAAAAAATACCAAAGTCACCTAAACAAAAAGATATGTGAGTTATTTTCTGCTTTACTGATAAAACACTTGATGTAAGTGCTTACTTTTTCTTTCTTTTTTAAAGTCAATTAATTAGAGCTCTTTTGCATTACTTTGATAGTGAAATATCACAGGCATATGACATATACAGACACACAGAGAGACATACAGCCAGTTTACCTAGGCTTTAGCTATTATTTTAAGTTATTTTTCTGTTTACCATTTTTATACCCTGTAAATTAGATATATAAATATAATTTTAATTAGTTTTTAAACTCATAAATTCTACCAAGAAGAAACAAACCTAAATATTTTATTTTTATTTTAAATAGACTTATTATTTTAACCAATATAACATCATTATAATAATTCAAGGATCCATTCAAAGGTCATTTTTCTCCAGAGTCAAAATGATACATCAGCCAGGCTTGTTATAGTAAAATTTCATTGCCTTTTAGTTACAGGTGAGTACCCATACTGAGACCAATCAGACAGAATACACCCCAATGGGCTATCATTTGAGACTGAGCTCCTGTAATACAGACTAGATACAGAAATACCATATTTCTCAAGAGCAAAACCAGAACTGATGAGAACTAAAGTTCTCCACACACAACCAGAATAAAGGAAGTGGATGTTAGTGATGATGATGGCAGATGAGTGAGAACAGGGCCCCAGGACTTGCAGGAGAAATCTCCTGGCAGTGCTGTTAGGAGTGTTCAAGCATTGCACCCCTTGGCTTGCCTGTCTCGGTGACCACTAGGCTTACCTTGTTACAGCACGTACACAGGACTTACCAGAGCAGTCTAGGGGTCCCTTCGTGGTCACCAGAAATGTTACCAGACAAAGCAGGTCCAGCTGCCTGTCACTGTCTGCCAATATACAGAAATGGGGATAGGTACACCAAACTTTATTTGTCAGAAGGCTGGTGATTATGGAGAACAGTGAGCATTGCCTCTCCAAGACTGTTCTGTTCTTCCATTTCCACAATTACACTTCTATACATAAAAGTTCAAAGCAAAGACCACACCAACCTCTATTCCAAATAATAATCAGTGACCTATTACAACATTCCAGTTCAAAAGTTAACCTTTTTTTTCCTTTTTTTTTTTTTTTGAGACAGAGTCTCACTTTGTTGCCCTTGGTAGAGTGCTGTGGCATCACAGCTCACAGCAACCTCAAACTCTTGGGCTTAAGTGATTCTCTTGCCTCAGGCTCCCAAGGAGCTGGGACTACAGTAAATCTCTTAAATCAACCCACCTAAACTACTCAAGATAGGGATCTTTAGGGTTAGAACTAAATTTACAAAACAGTAAGAATGGGAGACACAGGGTGACCGTCAGGCAGGACCTAAACTGACCAGATCAGCTGTGTCATGTCTGCCCTACCCTGCCTGACTCTATGTTATTCTCCCTATATATGCTTTCAAAATCTCAGCTCCTTCATCTTGCAAAAAGTCCACCATTTCTGGGAAATACCTCAAAAGTTTAAGTAGTTAGTTAAGTGAGAGAATTACCAAAAATACACAGGGATCACTGAAATTTATTCATAGACCCAGTTATAAAGGGATAAGTGTCTGACATCCTTTCCCTTAATGGCCAGTAACTCAGGTTAAAGGATTTTCTGAGGTCTCCTTGGCCAAGGGGGGAGGTCCAATTCAGTTGGCAGGGGGGTTTAAGATTTTACTTTTAGTGTACACTGCAATATGGCATAATTCTAGTGTTGTTGGTAATATTCAATTTCCTCTAGTAAATAAGTCTTCTTATGATGATATTGACATTGATGATCAAAAATATAGGTAAATTGAATTGAAAGCTTCTCAGGATGTAATATTGTACCTATGGAAAATGACTGACCTGAGGAAGACCTAGATCTGAAACTGCCCTTTACAAATTAATAAAGGGGTACAAGGCAACTACTGTGGTGGGCGCCTAAACTCTGCAAAGGCAGAGTTAAAAATAGTAATAATAACTGTTGTCCTCTAGTTTGCTTTTTTTTTTTTTTTGCAGTTTTTAGCCAGGGCTGGGATTGAACCCGCCAATTCCAGCATATGGGGCTGGCACCCTATTCCTTTGAGCCACAGGCGCCAACTCTAGTTTGCTTTTCTGTAATTGCTACTCAGAAGTCACATAGCTGATGGTCATAAATATTCTTAACTTTATCAAATCATCCCTTAGCCAGGTGTTATGGTGGATGCTGTAGTCCCGGTTACCTGGGAAGCTGAGGCAAGAGGATTACTTGAGTCCAGGAGTTTGAGATTGCTGTGAGCTATGACACCA
The DNA here is from genome assembly GCA_963574575.1 of Galagoides demidoff. Classification (NCBI taxonomy): domain Eukaryota; kingdom Metazoa; phylum Chordata; class Mammalia; order Primates; family Galagidae; genus Galagoides; species Galagoides demidoff. Next base: position 4,516 of record CAUYQV010130034.1, read on the forward strand.
TGGCACTTTAGCCTGGGTGACAGAGTGAGGCTCTGTCTCAAAAAAAAAAAAATCACCCTTGTGAAACCTAAGGCTAGTATCTTCCAGCCCCTGAATTCCAGTGGATAACATGGCCCACCCAAACCAGTGGCCCGTACAAAGGAACTGACTCAACTGGTATTACAATCCTCACTCAGGAACTAACTCAGTGTAAGAAAATGATTTCTACACCTCTATTGTTCTGGCCCAAACCCAGCCAATCAACAGGCCAATTGCCTAGCCCCTTGCCAGCCAAATTATATTTAAAAACCCTTTCTTTCAAATTCTGGAGGAGATGGATTTGAGAAATTCCTCCTGTCCTTTCACTTGGCACCTGTAATATTAATTTTTTTCTCTGCCACAACCTCAGCTAGCTCCATGTATTGGCTTTTCTCTGTGCAGTATGCCTGCAATCTGCTTGGGCTATAATAGAGCTAGTTAACCATCAGCTGATTTTTGTGCTGAATAGTTTTGTACAAGTTTATCAAAAGATGAAAATAATAGTAGATCAAGAAGGAAAAAGAAAAATATGGTATAAGAACGTTGCAGGAGGATGAGGGCTGGCAGAGAGAAAGAATCACCCAAACACCGAGATATGGAGGAAGAGCTTTATTTCAGCTGGTGGAGCTGTGGCATAATGGAGTCCAAAATGGCTGAGCTCCCCATCAGCTCTATCCTTGTCCTTTTATGAGACTCACAAGTAGACAGACAAAAGAATTATCATTATCATATTTCCCCTCACTGTAGATTTTAAAACATGTGCAGGAAAGTGTGCCTGTGCAGAAAGGCAGGTGTAGGATTTACAGAAGCAGAAGCAAGTGTTAGTTTCAAGATCCTAGGAAACTAAGGTTCTACAAATTCTTAAGAGCTAAGTCACCATTGGGAGGACTTTGCAGAAGTGTTCATGGGCTTCTGTGAGAAGCCTTTTGTTGTTTCAGACCTTACTTTTCTCTCATCTCTCATTCTACCCTTTGTGACCCCACATATCTTTCAACTTGGGGTCCCACTAGCAGCTTGCTCCTGTAGGATCCAGTAGTCTTTAAGCAAACTCTGATGATAGCTAATACTCCTCCAACTAGTTTTGAGGGCTCTATCCACTCCAAGTCTGCACTGGTACATGGGCTAATGTCTGGATTGTCTCTAATATGTCTCTTATGATTTGCCCTTTGTCATCAGTTTTCAAGTAGCAATTTGTTACATTGAATTTTCTGCAAACCCCTCTCTCTTGGGCCAACCAGTAATCTAGTGCCAGCCTATTCTGATATATGGCATTTAACCAATATAGCCCAGCTGGGGCTGCCCAATCCTTTGACCTCTTAAACTTAACCCAACTCTCACTCTGATGGGCAAACCAGCTAAGAGGGTTCTGTTCAGTCCCATTTGTGCCCCACCATCTATTCCCAAGATTACTTCTTGTCTAACCTCCCACTTTGGGTCCAGGGGGCTGGTGATTATTAGCTCCAGGAGGTTACACTGACTCACCGAGCAATCTGCCTTCACTACTCCTTTCTTGAGCAGAATATGCTTTTTGCTATCATCCTCACTGTCCCAGGTGCCTTCTATTACACATTCCCATCTCTCACATTCGACCCCACACCACCTTCCTATGAAGTCTAAGGCACAGAGGTCTGGTCTGTCCTATAAATTCTTTTCCATTTCCTTCTGCTGCAGCGCCCAGATGCAGATCTAATCTGATGCCAAACGCAGTACAGCTTTTCTTAATGTAGTTATTCTTGCAAGTTTCAAACAAGCTAGCATCAGAAATTTGCTCAAGCAAACTCAGAAACACAAATTTGAGGAGCTTCAGAATCTGATAGATGACTTACTCCTGGACCCCAATAACAGGCACAACTTGGCAGATATTTCACTTGTTCATAGGGTGCTCTTGGGGTCTCTCTGGAACCGATTTCTGAAAAACTAAATTTAACAGAGTTTAATTGAGCAAGGAACAATACACAGATCAGGCAGCTGAACCAGAACAAATTCAGAGAGACTCCAGCATTGCCATGTGGTAAAAGAAGATTCATAAATAATATAGTTCATACTCAGGTGATCAGCAAAGAGGAAGGAGTAGAGAAGGATGAGAGTAAACTGAGCTGACTCTAGCTGCAAGAGAGGGATAATATTTTCCCTTTCAGACATTTTAGATAAAATACTCTCCTAAGTGAAACCAATGATCCTTAACACAGGTTATAACTTAAGGAAGCAAGAGATGTCTCCAAAGAGGTCAAAACAAAAGTTTCTATGAGATTCAGAAAGTCATGAAAACAGCTCAGCTCATAGGAGTTTCACTAGCCATAACCTGGATGTGTCCCACATTTTTGTTCAGGCTTATTTTCTAGGGCCCCATATTTTCAGCTGAGCATTTATATGGAAATGTCTAAAAGCCCCATATGTCCCACAAAATACAAGAAGTCAAAAACTGAGCACTGAAGGAAAGAGAATCAACAAAATTACCCTGAGTTACACAAATATCACACCACAACAAGCTCATTCCCTGCCTGAGAATCAAACCGAGGACACTGAGAAGGAAGAAGAGAGTTTTAACCATTAGCTCACAAGGAAATTGGCCTATTGTATCATTCCTACCAAAGTAATGTTCAAAGGATTTTTTTTCTCTATTTTAAATCAAATATCTGTTCTACAATTTTGTCAAGAGAATTTTTTTTTTTTCAGTTTTTGGCCGGGGCTGGGTTTTTGCCACCTCCAGTATATGGGACTGGCACTCTACTCCTTTGAGCCACTGGTGCCACCTGTCAAGAGAATTTTTAAAGCTAGTCATGTTCTTTTTAGTTATGATCTTTTTATAAATCCAAGTAAGTAAAACAGTACAGTAGGCACATACACAGCTCCACAAGATGAACTGAGGTGCTTCCCTCCTGCTGACTAGTGCCAAGGTGACTCTCCCAAAATGAATCTCAGCAAAATCTCAGAGTGAATGCTCCCAATGTTGGTATACAGAGTCCTGTGACCCTGTTATAGAAACCCTTTGCTGTAGCAATGCCTATAGCTCAGTGGGTAGGACACTTTGAACCTAGCCTGGGCCTGCTAAACAATAATGAGAACTGCAACAAAAAAGAAATAGCCAGGTATTGTGGCCACCTGTAGTCCCAGCTACTTGGGAGACTGAGGCAAGAGAATCACTTAAGCCCAAGACCAAGGGCAACATAGTGAGACCTTCTCTCAAAAGAGAAAAATAAAGAGACCCTTTCCTGTCCCAAAACTGTACCCCTGAAATAAAATGAAGTAGAGAGACATAGAGACAGGAAAGAGGAGCCACAATCAAAGCATGGATCTTACACATAGGCATGCACACACATGCATGCACACATGGAGACATGGACAAAAAGCCTTTCAAGGTGAGTCAGACCAAAATTTCAAATTAACAAGATGCCCCCACAACATCTAATGGGGTAAAATGCCCCCAACACATAAGATCCTTCCTATGATATAGAAAAGACCAACCAAAACTTACCACAGACAATTAGGAGGAGGAATATAGGGGACCTTCTCCCAGTTTTAAAGGTCCAAGAACCCTGGGTTGACAGTGTCCCACCAGAAGGGATAACACTAGAGATGGCTTTCAGCCAAACAGCTGCTAGGGCATATCCGTAGGTCTGCCCTCATGGTGAGAAGATACTGCACCTGGGCTGGTGCCCATGAGGCTGATCCTGTATGAGCCCCCTTTTTGTTGCTGCCAGGTTCATCTGCCTTCTGCCCAAGAAAAATCCAATGTCTGGGGACAGTAGGGTTTACAGTACAGAAAGGGTTTATTCTGTGTAATGCCAAGTGGAAAGATGGAAGAAATTCCTTAAATCCACATCTCTGAGAATTTGGGTGGAGGGGATAGGGTTTATAATGACAGTCAGTGGACAAAAGATTAGGTAATTGAGGTCTGCTGATTGGCTGGGTTCAGGGTGAAACCATTAGTCCTTAGATGTGGGCCACTGTCTACATAGGTCAGTTACTGGAATTAAGAACGTTGAGTGGAGGGTCCAAAACGACTTTAGTCAGTTCCTTGGCCTGAGTGGGTTGTCAATCCACTAGAATGCAGGTCCTGGAAGATACCAATATCTAACAACTAACCCTAGGTTCTGAACAGGTGATGTTATTTACTGAGAAAAGCTAAAAATCTTACACATACCAACTGGGGCCCCTAGACTAGCTATTATGGAGACTCAAACAAGGGGATAGTGACTAACTATTATCAATCAAACTTGGGGACATTGGCTGATTATCATTATTATTTTAGCTGGGTCTGTTCCTTTACAGGGTTTCAGGGCCCTTACTCCAGCTGTCGCCCTATACTCCTTCATAAGTTTGTAAGGGCGATTTCAGCTAGAGACACAAATTTGGGAGGCAGATTCCAGGACTTTTGCTTTTAACCACCAGTATATATCATTCCCTCAATGTTTCTTATACTCCTGCCTGCCTCCAGTCCATCTTTCCTGCCTTCCCTGTGGAGAGATCCTTCTAAACTGTAAAATAGGCCATATGATTTCTCTGCTTTAAAACAAACAAACCAAAAAGAAAGGGAAGAGGAGAGAAAAAACAATTCAGTACTGTCCCAGTCTCTTAAGGGATAAAGCTGCATATTCTTTAACCTAGCACCCTAAGGACTTTTTGTGATATGTCCTTTGTCTCACCAATCAACTCTTCAACCTCCCCTCCACCTTGAAATGCAGCTTCCTCTGACCCAGCCTGCCCAAATGCTAATAGTTGCTCATGCTCTCCCTCTGCCTGGAATAACTTTCTCTCCCTGCCTTTCATCTTTTTATCTCTAGCTCTGTCTTTATTATATCTCTCTCTCTTAACATCCTCCTAGAGAGATCCTATCTTCTTATCCTTCAAAATTTAGCTTAATCTGTTAGGTTCATGTGCCCATAGCTCCACATGCATAACTTTCATGGGAAACTTATTCTTCAACTCTCTGCCTCATCTGTCTGTCTGACCTGTGAGGCTATCATCTGAAGGTTACTCTTTCCTAATTTTATAAGCTGTATTAGGTACAATTCAAGTTCCCAATAATGTAAATGAAATGGACACAAAATTGTGGTGTATTCAGACAATGGGATATTATTTAGCAATAAAAATGAATTATCTTTTCATCACAAACATAAAATTAAGTCTTCCATGTATATAAAGTATAAACCATGCAAAACTAAACTATACTCTCAGATGTCAGAATGGTGGCTACCCTGGACAGTGACTGGGAAGAGACACAAGTAGGCTTTCTAGGGTGCTGGTCAATTTCTTTTTCTTTTTCTTTCTTGCTTTCTTTCTTTCTTTTTTTTTTTTTTGAGACAGAGTCCCACTGTCACCCTCTGAAGAGAGCTGTAGCATCACAGCTCACAGCAACCTCAAACTCTTGGGCTTAAGTGATTCTCTTGCCTCAGCCTCCCAAGTAACTGGGACTACAGGTGCCCGCCACAACACCCAGCTATTTTTTTGTTGTTGTTGCAGTTGTTGTTATTGTTTAGCAGGTCCAGGCTGTGTTCAAACTCGCCAGCCCAGGTGTGTGTGGTTGGAGACCTAACCACTGAGCTATGGGCCCTGAGCCTGATCAATTTCTGTTTCTTTACTTAGGTATGTTCATTTTGCCCAAGCTCATCAAGTTGTCCATAATTTTTGTGCACTTTTATGTGTGTGTGTAATACTTGAATAAAGGCAAAACTAAACCAAGATGTAAACCATGAAGAGAAGAATGGTAAGACGTAAACACCATAAACTTCATGATGATGGTTACCTCTGGAGGAAAGAGAAGGAGCTATGATTGGCAAAATTCACCCAGAGGACTTCTATGGAGCTAACAATGTTATAATTCTTAACCTGAGTAGTGGTTATGTATGTGTTTGATTTGTAATTATTCTTTAAAAGTGAATATTTGTTTTCTATACTTATATATGTATATATATATATGATATTTTACCATACAAATATTTTTATAAGTACATATATTTCCTGACTACAGTTGCAAAGCAAATAGTGCAAAAGAAAATGCAAAGTGCAATAAAGTATCTATAGCAGGAGTCCTCAAACTACTCCCCCCCCCCACCGTAGGCCACATGGAGCCTGCTGGCCAATGCGGTCCCCCAAGGATATTTATCTGGCCCACCAGATGTTTTTGCCACCGCTGCCTGTCCTGCTTAACAACTGACTCATCCCGGGGCCTGCAGTCCGGCCCTCCAACAGTAAGGGACAGTGAACTGGCCCCTGTTTAAAAAGTTTGAGGACCCCTGACTATGCTATCTTGTGTATAAGAAAGGAGAAGGAAGAAATATATATCATTCATTTGTGGAGTATAAAAACACCCAAAAAGGGTAAACCAGAAACTAGTGAGATTGCTTACCTACAGAGAATGGGTGGCAATGGGATGAAAAGGATGAGCAAACATGATGGGGTATGGGAGATGGGGGAGTGATACTTCTCTGGATGTAATTTTTCACATAGTTTTGACTTTAAAAATTCCATTAATGTTTCACATAATCAATCATCAAAGATGGTGGGAAGGAATGGAATACAAACAAATATGCCCATTTCATTTTAACATGACTATACTGAAGGGGGGAAACCAAAAAGAATTGTAAACAAATATCAAAACTTAGTAGGTTTATTTTTTACAGTTATGTGGACTTGCAATTCTGAAACTACTGAATGTGTATCCTATGATGGAATAAACAAATATATTATGAATAATGGGAAACAGGTTTCTCACTGTCAGAGAAGGGAATTAGAAACACAGAAAACAGGTCAGAAGCATTGGCTCATGCCTATAATCTTAGCACTTTGGGAGACCAAGGCAAAAAGATATCTTGAGGTCAGGAGTTCAAGGTCATACAGGGCAATATAGTGAGACCCTGTCTTTACCAAAACATTAAAAATTTAATCTAATTTAAAAATTATCCAGGTATAGTGTAATGCCCCCATAATCCCAGCTACTCAGGAGACTGGGGTCGTTTGAGCCCAGGAGTTTGATATTGAAGTGAGCTACAATTGTGCCACTGCACTCTAGCCTGAGCAATAGAGCAAGTTCTCATCCCAAGAAAGAAAAAGAAAAGGAGGAGAAGAGAGGAGAGAAGTCAAGTGAAGTGAAAAGAAAAATGAAAAGAAAAGAGAAGAAAAGTGAAGAAGGAAAGCAGGAAGGCTAGAATGAACCTACACACTGACCATCATAATGGACCTTCAGCAAAGTAATCACCCAGAAATTAAAGGATGGAACCTAGTTTTTACAATGAAGCAAATGACAAAACTAAGCAATGGACTTTCACAAAATAAGATGAATAGAACGCGACCGCACTTGTCAATTATCTCAATAAATGTCAATGGCTTGAACTCCCCACTCAAGAGGCATATATTGGCTGATTGGATTAAAAAACACAAGCCATCTATTTGCTGTCTGCAGGAAACACACCTCACATCGAAAGACAAATTAAAACTCAGAATTAAGGGTTGGAAATCAATTTTTCAGGCAAATGGAAGTCAGAAGAAAAAAGGGGTTGCAATCTTATTTTCAGACACATGTGGGTTAAAGCAACTAAAGTTACAAAGGACAATGATGGGCACTTCATATTGGTTAAGGGAAAAATACAACAAGAAGACATTTCAATTCTAAATATTTATGCACCTAATTTAAATGCTCCCAGATTCTTGAAACAGACCTTACTTAGTCTGAGCAACATGATATCTTATAACACCATAATAACAAGGGACTTTAACTCTCC
>CAUYQV010130035.1:0-46364 GCA_963574575.1 Galagoides demidoff
CATGTGGTCCCAGCTACTTGGGAGGCAGAGGCAGGAGACTCGCTTGAGCCCAGGAGTTGGAGGTTGCTATGAGCTGTGATGCCATGGCACTCTACCCAGGGGGATAGCTTGAGGCTCCGTCTCAAAAAAAAAAAAAAAAAAGAGGCATGATTATAGTACAACAGCAACCAAAATTATATCCTTAGTAGATTCTTTAGCCTGGATGAGAATTATTCTGGTGTGTCAATCCTTAGCACAGTTTAATTGGTTCCTCAGGCTCACCTTTCCCTTAGTCCTAATCTCAAAGACCTATGTCCGAACTGACAGGTGTTAGGATTTGCCTAAACCTAGGTAGGAGGACCCCATTCATGCACAGGTGGGATGATTTGATCCCCACACATATTATCAATTAAAAAATATATCTAGGGGCAGCACCTGTGGCTCAGTGGGTAGGGCACTGGCCCCATATAGTGAGGGTGGTGAGTTAAAACCTGGCCCAAGCCAAACTGCAACAAAAAAATACCTGGGTGTTGTGGCAGGCACCTATAGTCCCAGCTACTTGGGAGGCTGAGGCAAGAGAATCGCCTAAGCCCAGGAGTTGGAGGTTGCTGTGAGCTGTGATGCCATAGCACTCTAATGAGGGTGATAAAGTGAAACTCTATCTCTACCAAAAAAAAATGTCTAATGTGCATTATGGTAATTGTCACAATAAGTGCTCTGACACTAATCAGACATATAGTTGAAGCTGCATGTATTTGCAGTAACTTCCTCCTACCCCAGTGCACGCGCGCGCGCACACACACACACACACACACACACACACACATGCATGTGGGCTTTAGATAGGAGGTTTTCTGGACTCCCAGACTCTTCCTGAAATAGGCATTGCTGGTTAGGGCATGTAACGGCATTTGGAGTATTAACTGCCTACTTGTCTGTCCATTAAACTTAACACACACACACACACACACGTGCACACATATCTTGATGACATGCAGGGTAGAATACAGTTTCTCATCCCCAGAAGAGATCTGCCAAATCAGAAACTCTGGCAATGGGAGCTAAAAATCCATGCTATAATGATGAGCTTTGTGGGTAATGAAGGTTCTGGGTTTTGTTTTCTTTTTTATACTCATACTGCAAAAATTCTTCCAAAAAATTGAGAAGGAAAGAATCTTCCCCAACACATTCTGGGAAGCAAACATCACCCTAATACCCAAACCAGGAAGAGACCAAACTAAAAAGGAGAACTACAGACCAATTTCACTAATGAATGTAGATGTGAAAATACGCAATAAAATCTTAGCCAATAGATTACTAAGGATGTAATTGTGGTTGCTGTTGTGTTACAGTCATACCTCTTATAAATGAGAGTTGTAGTGTCAACAGTGCAAGGAGAGTCAAGATGCAAGGAAAGCTGCATATTAAAAAAACTATACATCATGATCATGTAGGCTTCATCCCAGGATGCAAGGCTGGTTTTCCATATGCAAATCTATACATGTAATTCACTATCTCAATGGAAGCAATGACAAAGACCTTATGATCCTCTCAACAGATGCAGAAAAAAGCATTTGATAAAATTCAGCATCCTGGCTCGGCACCTGTGGCTCAATCGGCTAAGGCGCCAGCCACATACACCTAAGGTGGAGGGTTTGAATCCCCAGCCCAGGCCCGCCAAACAACAATGACGGCTGCAACCAAAAAATGGCCGGCGCTGTGGTGGGCGCCTGTGGTCCCAGCTACTTGGGAGGCTGAAGCAGGAGACGCGCTTGAGCCCAGGAGTTGGAGGTTGCTGTGAGCTGTGATGCCATGGCACTCTACCCAGGGGGATAGCTTGAGGCTCTGTCTCAAAAAAAGAAAAAAAAGAAAAAGAAAAAAAAAGATGAAGATACATCATTTCATCTGCCCTCTCTTATAACCAGAAAAGAGGAACAAGGCTTTGAGGGCCTCTTTAGACTTTGAAGGCAATATATCCCTCAGCTGGGTGTCTTACGTCTGGCCATTAACCAACCACCCTAACAGGCAGCTAGTTTTGTGTGGAGCCCAGGAGAAGAGAAGCATCTCTGACAGGTCCAGGCTGCTTTGCTCCTTGGGCCATGTGATCCAGCAGATCCTATGATGATTGAAGTGTCAGTGCCATGTAGGCTTGCTGTTGGAGCCTTTGACAGGCCCCTAGGGGTGAACTGAAGTATAGGTGTTTAGGATTTTGAAACAAAGCCTTGCCATCAGCTCTTGGTTTGCTACTGGCCTTGGGAAGGCTGTGTTTAACTATGGGCTACTAAGTTACCATGTGACCTAATATTGGTTGACAGAGGAAGAGAAGTCTTGAACTTATTTACAGATGGCTCCTCATGATATGTAGGCACCACCTGAAAGTGGACAACTACATCTCTACAGACCCCTTCTGGGACATTTCTGAAGGACAGTGGTGAAGAGAACTCCTCACAGTGAGCACAACTTCGAGCAGTGCATCTGATTATTCACTTTTCTTGAGAAGAGAAATGGCCATATGTGAAATTATATATTATTTTATGGGCTGTGTCTAATGGCTTCACAGGATAGTTTTTGTGGAAGCATGATTGGGCAAATTGGTAACAAGGAAATTTGGAAAAGAGATGTGTGAGTAGACCTCTTTGAATGGACAAAAAAAATAAAGATATTTGTGTCTCATGTGAATGTTCATCAAAAGGTGACCTCAGCAGAGAAGGATTTTAATAATCTAGTGGTTAGCATGACTCATTCTGTGAATATCAGTTAGGCTGTTTCTCTAACCACCACTGTCATTGCCAAATAGGCTCATGAACAAAGTGACCATAGTGGTAGAAATGGAGGTTACATATGGGTTCAGCCTGTACTTCCACTCACTGAGGGCCACCTGGCCGCAGGTACTGCTGAGTGTGCAATCTGCCTGCAGCAGAGACAAATCCTAAGTCCCTGATACAAGACTATATCCTGGGTGATCTAGCAGCTTCTTGGTTGATTACACTGGACTACCTCCATCATAGAAGGAGCAGCATTTTATTCTTACTAGAATAGACACTTACTCTATATACAGGTTTGCCTCCCTAAATGTAATGCTTCTATAAAAACTACCATCCATTGACTCTCAAAATGCCTTATCCACCTTCATGCTATTCCCTATCACATTGCTTCTACATGTAATCAAGGAATTAACATCACAGCAAAAGAAGTGTAGTAATGGTCCCATGCTCATGGAATTCACTGGTTTTACCATTTTCTCTAGCACCTGGAAGCAGCTTATGTGACAGAATGATGGTATGGCCTTTTGAAGATTCAGTTGTAGTGACAGCTAGGTGGCAATACCTTGAAAGGCTGGAACAAGGTTTTGTAGAAAGCTGTGTATAATCTGAATCGGTGTCCAATATATGATGCTGTTTCTTTTATAGTCAAGGTTCACAGTCCAGGAATCAAGAAGTATCAAGGGCAGTGGCACTACCCAGTATTACCCTGAGTGACCCCCTAGCAAAATTTTTGCTTCTTATTCCCAAGACCTTGTGATCTGCTAGGCTAGAGGTCTTAGTTCCAAAGAGAGGCATGCTTCTATCAGGAGACACAACAGTGATTTCGTTGAAACGGAAGCTAACTGCCATCTGGCCTCTTTGAAATCCTCTTGCCTCTAACTCAACAGAAAGGCAAAGAGTTCTATGCTAGCTGGAATGATTGATTCTGAATTCCAAGAGGAAATTGAGGTACCTACTCTACACTGCAGTTAAAGAAGATAGCTGGAATACAGAAAATTCCTTAAAGAGTTTCTTACTGTTACCATGCCTTGTGGGTAAGGTCAATGAAAAACTGCAACAGTACAATTCAGGCAGGGCTATTTATGGCCCAGACCCTTCAGGAAAGAAGGTTTGAGTCGCTCTACCAGGTAAAAAGCCATGAATGATTGAGATGCCTTCTCCAACCCATCTCGGTGGAAGGCTGATGTGAGGAAGTTATTTTCTGGAACATGCATTCTTCTTTCTACACTTAGGTTTTCACCAAGTTTACAACTTTATGAAACTCATAATTATCCTGAAGTCAAACTAAGCTTCAAAATAAAATTGTAGATCAGAAAAACACCTTTGAGCCAAATAAAGGCCAACTATGTAAACTTCTTAAGACACACAGAAATTGCACAGCTATACAAAATATGGAAAAGTTGTAAATGAAGTCACCTCTTTCTTGTCCCTGAGCATACAAATGAAAGCAAAATACCCGCGGTTCTTCTACACATAGTGCATGATTTAATTTATTCCATATGATGTTTTATGACTAGACACTGTTTGTTTAGTAAATTGGTTAGCATGTCTTTTCCTGAAGTGGTAAGTTTGAAATATTATTACTGGTAGCATATTTGCTTATGTGTTTTTCAGTGAAAAGTTATTTGCACCCCAAAAGAAGCATGGACTGGGGAGAAACCATTGTAGGAAAAATAATATAGCTCTTCAAGAGTTATCAACTGAACAGCTTAAATAAGATAAGTCTATGCATTAGCTTTTTAACAATGTAAGATAAATAAAAGTTTGACATGAGGGGACTTTCATTTATAACTTTTATGCTTTTGTTTTAAACTTTAAGTCTTTACATTTTTAAAATTAACCATCAAAACTTAGCCTTCAATTTATTGTCAAAGGAAAACTTATTTACACTGCAAAAACAAAGTGGGAAATATTCATTTATTCTTTTTTTTTAAAAGTGTAACTTAAAATGGCCAAGAGGCTAAGATTTAATTCTATCTTCTAGAAGTGAAGAGGGTAATTACCTTCTTGGCATAGTTGGCATCCATCTCATAAAAGAGGCGATTCCTAAAATGATAGAGTAGTAAGTTTTTCCCAACCTCCAGGAAAACTGTTTTTCAGGTTTCATTCTAAGGCCTCATAACACAATGTAGGGAAAGAATAGACGTACTCACACACAGACCCTTTTCAGGAAGATCATTATAGCTATTTGTTGCATTCTTGGGAAGAGTAAACAAAAATAAATATGAATAGGGCTTTCCAAACAAAACCTTTGTAGACACTCACAGAACCCTAGGACAGGCCTCACGTCCTCGTAAGTCAAGTACAGGATCCAGAGACCACAGAGCAACTGTATTCTGGGTAAAAAGAATCAGACCCCAGCTTGTCCAAGGAAGCAATCTTCTGGGAAGCAAATGGAAGTGCCCAGTGGTCTCACTTTGCCACTGGTGATAAAAATATATGGTGAGAGAATAAAATGGGTTATAAGAAGTTCCAGGTAACCACAGTGGACAGGCAGCAGGTAACCAGGCAGCAGGTAACCACAGTGATTTATTTCTATTATCACTGGCGTTTTTAGATACCTAATAATTCATTGCAAACTGAGTGAAGTGTTTAATAATCAGCAGTATAGGGAGATGCAGGTTGAAGGAGGGACCATTCACAGTATATGACCAGGGCAGAGGGCCCAGCAGAAACAGCCATCTTTAGGGAGGCTTTCTGGACTCTGATAACACAGAAATTTTTGTTCCCTGAGATTCTGCTGTATCCTCCCCAGCTATTTGTCCCTGTCAGGAACTGGGAATTGTGAACAGAGAAGCAGAAATGGGGAGTTGCTGTGGGTTAATGGAAGCTGTTTGTGGAAAGGTCCACAAACTTGAATGCTGAGGATCTGCTGTAGTTCTTTTTTTTTTTTTTTTTTTAGAGACAGAGTCTCACTTTGTTGCCCTCAGTAGAGTGCCATGGCATCACAGTTCACAGCAACCTCTACCTCTTGGGCTCTGTTGTAGTTCCTGTTTATCGATTAGCAATCACTGTATAATAAACCATCCTAAAACTCAGTGGCTTCAAACCACTGAATTATAATGCACAAATTTGTGGGTCATTTTACCTCTGCTGGGCTCACTCATGTATCTGCTGGATTGGCTCCGATCTAGGCTCAGCATGGCAGGTGCAGCTCTACTCCGTGAGTCTTTCATCCACTACTGGGACAGGAGACAAGGTCAGGCATGTCCTCCTCATAGTGGTGACAAAACTATAGGAGAACAAGCAAAAACAGGCAAGTGTTCTTGAAGTTGAGGCTTGGATTGGTATGCTGTCACTTCCATCTCATCTTATCTGTTCCAAACAAGTGACATTGCTAAGCACAGACACAAAGGCAAGTGTTGTGGTCTGAATGTTTATGTTGAAGCTTCATCTTCATTGAGGGAGCATTAAAAAGTGAGGCCTTTGGGGGAAGTCATGATGGCTACACCCTTATGCATGAATTAGTGCTTTGCATAAAAAGCTTAGGCCGGCTCAGCGCCTGTGGCTCAATCCGCTAAGGGGCCAGCCACATACACCTAAGGTGGCAGGTTCGAATCCCCAGTCCGGGCCCGCCAAACAACAATGATGGCTGCTGCAACCAAAAATTGGCCGGGCATTGTGGCGGGTGCCTGTGGTCCCAGCTACTTGGGAGGCGGAGGCAGAAGACTCGCTTGAGCCCAGGAGTTGGAGGTTGCTATGCCCTGTGATGCCATGGCACTCTACCCAGGGGGATAGCTTGAGGCTCCGTCTCAAAAAAAAAAAAAAAAAAAAGCTTAGGCCCTTTTTCGCCCTTGCATTCCTTTCACCATGTCAGGACACACAGGGCTCATCTCCTCCTGAGGACATAGCAAAAAGATGCCATTTTGGAAGGAGAGATTTGGCCCCACCAGACATGAACCTGCCTGAATCTTGATCTTGGATGTTGTAGCATCTAGAAACATGAGAAATAAGTCTCTGTGGTTTATAAGCTACCCACTCTGAGATATTTTATCATAGCCACACACATGGATTAAGACAGTGAGGAAATAGACTCCACCTCTCTAGTGAGAGGAAGGACATGTTGATAGGATGTGGAGGGTGAAGAATTAGGGCTGTTAAGCGCAAACATCTCACTGCTCTGTCAGAATATCGGTTGTGTTGATTGATTGATGACTGAACCCCATGTCCATTCGATACATCAATTTCTTTTATCTACTTTAGAAATGACATAGTAGGGAGCATATTGGAGATAGCTGCCTTCCCAGTTCAGCCCCCAGGTATTGACAAAGGAATGAGCTCTGCAGTGTCCTGGTTTAAGATTCCCATGGCACTGGGTAGAGGAGGTAAAGAAAAGGAATTTAAATCTGAAAGAGAACAGGAATAGTGGGAGGAAAAACAGGTCCCCTCTAATCCAGGACATCTCAAATCATATGTTTGGAGTTAAGTTTTATTCAAATCCTAATGCTCCTCTTTTAACTCCACCCAAATTTCTGATATCTTTCTTTCTTGAGTGAATTTGTACCTCTGGACATTTTGGAAATACTACCTACTTCTACCCTCAAATTAGGATTTTATATCCACCTGACGATATCATCATGTTAATGAAATATGGGAGGGAGAGTTGCTATCCTGGGATACCTTAGTTGGGGGTGGTTTCTCCACGGCTGAAGATTATAATGGAATATGTCTGATCAGAGCCAGCTTTACCTACCCAGAGGAATGGACCCTCTTAAAAAAACTTGCACACAGTGTTATATAGATCACTAATGTCCCTGGATTTCTTATTCCATTCTTGGTGATAACCCTGGGTGATTTTCTTCTATGTTAGTGCAAACCATAGATGACTACTTTGTGGTTCAAATTATTCAGAGAACAACTTTTGCCTTCTAGTTTATCACATAGTTACCAGTTAGTATTCAATTGGCTTATTGTTTACCCTAATTCTACTTATCTTATTGTGCAAACCTATTTTTTTCTCAGAATATTAATTCTACTTTTTTTTTTTCAAGTACTACTTGAACTTCAGCATACTAATATGTTTTATTTTCAATTTTACTACCCATCTCTAGCTAAAACCGATTCTGGTTGCTTGTATGTAAAGGGACCTTACCTAATATATTAGCCAAAGAACTAGCACAAAGAAACACCAGCATTGCTTAATCAACATGGCAGCTCGATCTGCAAAAGATAAAAAAAAAAAAAGTCAAAGTAGTCTTGGCTGTATTAGCAGCATCAGGCAATTACGGAATCTGCTGCAATAAATGGCCAAGGTTATGGCACCCATAAAGTTTAATTTGCATTCTGAATATTACGAAGTGTTCACTGAGAATGCAAAGCAGGCTCCGCAGGTTGTGAGCAGCTAAATTACAGTGCATTTCAGGATTTCTTTGGTCCACAAAAAGGCAGGAGGAGAATGGTTTGCTAATGTGTGGTCAGCTTCAACCTTTGCCTTCTTAAGCAGGACACACAGAGCATTAAAGCAGATGGTCCTTTCTGGCCTAGCCTTGGAGGACGTAGAACCACCAGATGGTCTGATGTAAACTGCGACTGGGCTGCACTGTAGCCAATCGGATTATCTGGGTCATTTTGGGGATTAATGTAGATGGTCAGAAGATTGATTAGGTTCCCATGATTGGAACCTGCTGGTATGGGGATGAAAATGATTGAGCCAATTGTGCCAAATGTGTGTTGTTCCAAGTTACCCAGGGAGAAACTGAGCTGGCATTGTGCATCAATAGTGAAATTAGATGAGAATTTTATTGCTGGAGAACTAAAACCTATAGGCAATTATGTTTATAGATCAATGAAATATATAGGAATCACACTACTACAGGGGGAAACAGTTGTAAGCCCATAACACTTTCCCGTGGCTTTCTCACACTCACCTGTCATGTATGCATCGGTGGGTAAGGAAGGACTTCAAGACTCTGACTCAGGCTGAGTTACTCCTCTCCTTAACTGCACTCTGGCTCTTCTTTCTCCCATTCATGTGCACCTTCCATGCCTTGGCGTTCCCTCCCCATAAACACATGCGGGAGCAACCTATTGACAACCGCCCAGCTTGTATAACTGGGGGTGTCCTTCCAGGATGTCTGCTGGCTCCTCTCCTAACTTTCCCATCAAGGCCACAAGCATGAGGGGCATTGGATAATGATAGTTGTATAATTTAATACTAAGTGTGAATCTTAGCTTCTTACCTAACTTCAACAGAAATTTGCTCACAGAAACATTTGCAAAGCATAGTTGAATTTTCTGGACAGTGTAGGAGGACATGAAAGAGGATTTTTTGCATCATGGAATTATAAACAACTCCAAGTTGAAGAGCCAGCTTTCTGTTCTCAATTATTTTTTTCTGCTGCATATCCCTGGGCACTCCCACTGGTTCTTTACCCAAAGCATCCGAAGAGTTCTACCTTATATGTCTCATTAGCTGTTCCTTCATTTTCTACTCTCCTTATCACTCAAGTCTCTTTTCTTCTTCTTTTTCCCAAGAGCCAATCCTACTTTTTCTTATTTTGTCCTGCAAAGCAGCTGGACCATGGCTTTATTACAGTTATTCTTAACCAAAGGTGATTTTGGTCCCCAGGGATTATTTAGCCCTGCCTAGAGGCATTTTTGGTTGTCAAAAATTAGGATGATACAAGAATCTAATGAGTATAGACCAGGGATGCTGCTGAACATTTTACAACACCTGGGACACCTCCACAGCAAAGAATTATCCAGTCCAAAATGTCAATAGTGCTGAGATTCAGACACTCTGAATTACTGCAATATCCATGGTCTCAGAGCTGCACTGTTATCCCAATTAGCTTACCAAGAGAGTTTTCCCAGGAAAGACAGCTCTTAACTTATGAGGAATTTGGGAATAGCCATTGAATAAACACATTTCCACCTCTGTATCTGAAGTTGTGGCTTTTCTTGCATTACAATGCAGAACATGCTAGGGCTGGTCAGCTCTAGTATTGGTTTCTAGAGCCTCTATAGCTACTTGATACATGTAGTTATTAAACTGTTAAAATTGAACAAAATTAAAAATTTGTTTCCTCGGTCATACTAATCACATTTCAAGTGGCTACAAATGACATAGTCCATATTCATATCTCTGTGTTAACTTGTACCTTGGGCACTCCAGGACTAACTAGAGATTTCCATCAGATTTATTTCCTGTAGCTGGAAGCTACAAGGCAGGGAAGAGTAATGAATGGAGAATGGGCGTTTGCACTGGATTCTGGTCCCTTACCAGAAGGTGACCTTGGTCGGTTACTGGGCTGGTTCCTTAACCTCTAAGAGCCTCAGTTTCCTCCTTTGTCAATTGGAGATTTGATTTTTGACTTATTTACCTTCTAGTGGTTGAGTGAGGTTTAAATGAGATAGCGTAAGTGCAGTTTGTAAAATATAGATCCCAGTCTTTATCATTATAATTACATGGTTGATGGTCCTGGTTAAGATTAGCAGAGACCATGTATTTCTTCCTACCACAGAACTCTAATTTTCAGATTCATGATAAAATTTATTTCACTGATAAAAGGATTTTTGTGGGTTACTTTGAGCTCATCCCTTAATCCTCTTCTGTTTCTCCATTAATGAATATAGTTCATAGGGTTTTGCTAAAGAATAGGAAATGAATTACAGATGCTTTGAGTGCCAAGCAATGACAACAGGCTGTTCTCAAGGGTCCAGCATCTTTGAATTCCACTACATCAGTCTCTTCTAGTTTCTGTTCAGCTTGGCATTTAACACCACACTTGATGACATCCCCATCTCATCTTCAGAGAGTGGTGTTACAGAAGTTAACACTTTTGTCATTATCCATTGAGCTGATTTTGAGATTCCTAAGAGAGTTTAAAAGCAAGATCATCTGACTTCAGTCAGAGCAGATATTCCAGTTGAAAATGCTCTTCTGAGATAGCTATTATGTCTACCTCTACATTGGAATTCATCAGCTATGGCTGCATTTTCCCTTTAGTTCGGTGGGGGGTGGGGGGTAAGTTTAGAGTATTAACTATGAGACTTCCATGTTGTAGGTATTTTTTCTGCAGCCTGAATTTCCAACTCCTTGCTCTAATCACAGTGATCTTTATTTTGCTTTGTTCATATTCTATCCACTTTCTATTGCCCATTTCTTCTCTTCTTCTTTGAACCTTTCTGGGATTGCTATTGAGACCACTACTCTGACTGTTTTGTTCTCTGTGGTAAGACAATGATAAAAACATGGTTGGAAGAGACCTCAAAGGTCCTTTAGTCTCAAACACCCTATAGTACTTGAATATGTCCTAGTTAGTTGTTCAACCTGAGCTTGAATGAACTATGACCTCACACCACTCCATTACAGCTAATAAAAATAGCCTAATTATCACATAACTTAGTTTTCATCTCTCAGTGGAACAGACATGCATTGCTCCTTTTTGATCTTTATCAATCCCTAATATAATTCTAGGCATTTTGTATTTTGATTGTATGTAACAGAAATATATATGAATTTTTATTTAAACAAATAGAGCTTTATCTTCTCCAATCACAAGAAGTCCCAAAGTTAAGCCATTGCTTTTGTTGGCTCAGTGAGTCAGTGGTGTTAGGCCCAGAGAAGCCTCTTTGCTGCAGCTCTGGGAGCTATAATGACGTTCAAGGCAAGAGGAAGGCAGTCACATGTGCAACATTTTATCAGGATAATAACAGCTTCTCCAGGTAATTTTCATCACCTTTATGCTTACATCTCATTGCCTAGAGTGATCATACCATTCCCATGTAGCTGCAAAAGCTGAAAATGAGAGTGTTAGGTTTGGTATATCCCAATAATAATACATATCCTGGGGCTGGGCTTATAGTCTCTCCTTAAAATATGTGGGGTCTGTTAGCCAGGAAAAAAGGGGCAATGTGTTGGGAAGGCCACTGTCATGAGCTGTAGTCTTCTGGAATTTGATCATGAGATAAAGTTGCAAGCAAAAAGGGTTTATTTAGAAGATGATCCTGACAAGCATAGGCAGGAGAGTGAGAACGTGGAAAAGGAAGGGTGGGGAGCTAAGACAGCATATATTAATGGGCAGGTTCAGAAGGCAACTGGGGCTCAGTCCTGCTCAGGACCTCTGTGAGGATCCTCACAGGCATAGGATATGCCTCTGAGTGACCCTAGTTGAGGGGCAAAAGAACAGGGGTATTAAACCAACTGTCCCCATCCATCATTGGCTGAGAGATGCTTCCAGGAACATGAACTCTCCAGCAACTCCAGTGTGACCCACATATGGACGCAGTTGCATCTCCCTCAAGGAGAGAGTTTTACAGGCTGTACTAAGAGCC
This sequence comes from Galagoides demidoff, assembly GCA_963574575.1. Classification (NCBI taxonomy): domain Eukaryota; kingdom Metazoa; phylum Chordata; class Mammalia; order Primates; family Galagidae; genus Galagoides; species Galagoides demidoff. Next base: position 12,021 of record CAUYQV010130035.1, read on the forward strand.
TTCCATGTATTCAAGCACCGTGCGCGCTAATGAATAAGCATAGTACCTGCTAGTCTACTATCAATGCCTGTCATGGTACTTACAAAGTACTCAATAAACACTTTAATTCAATGAACATTTATTGAGTGCCTACTACTTGCCAAGTACTGTCCTGGATATTTACTAATTGATTTGCTCTCAGAGGGACTCTCTTGATATAAACAAAAACAAAACCTGTGGTATTTGTACTCATATCTTGATAAATCCTAAAATGTACTTTCTCAAGGGCTCTGACCCTCCCCCTCCTTCCTTTTCGATATTGGTGTGTAAATTTCTTGTTCCTATCAAAGGAATCAGTCAGTACTAGAACATCCTGTCACAGCACACAGTGCAGTTCTGAGGAAACGAGCTGTTTTATTTAATGAAATGTTTAGTGTTTCAGAGTTCTACTTTGTTCTTAAGAGCAGACATTTACTAAATAGTACATTAGTTGCTTAAAAGAATGAATACCTCTTTTTCTTATTCTGGAGTGGTGATTTACTGCCATGAGCTATCTCACATTGTAACCGTCATTGTTCTTTTTTCAATAATTAAAATTAGGAAGTGGCTGTCATGAATGTTGGCTTCAAACCTTTGTAGGGAGTTATTCTTAGGTACCGATGACAACAAGAATATAATCATCCTGCCATCTGAGGCTAGCTTTGCTCCAGTGTGAGGTTCTCTTGTGCCTAGTGGATTGAATCTGTCGCTGGTGCCTTGTCTCTTTTGCTTTCCAATTCCTTTGCCTCCCTTTTTTTCTGGTTCCACCCTTCTGCTATCATTGACCATTAATCTAGTGGGTAACACAGCAGGCATTGATACCTGTCTAGCATTTGCCATTGTGGCAGGCTCACAGTTTGGTAGACCGACCACCACCTCCATATCTGGGGGCAGGGTATGGCCAGCCCATGTCAATTGGATTATGGTATTTTCCTGTTCATGAAAGAATGTGTGACTAATGTCTAATGAGTGCGGAACCAGCCTGAGGACAAAGATGAAACAACAAAGAAAAATAGATTCAAGAGAATAGTAGTGACATAAAGTCAGAGCGCAAGTCCAGCTGTTCCAGAAAGTCTATTATTTCTACAGATTTTTGTTCCAAGAACCAATAAATTCTCTTTGTTGTTAAAACAGTTTGAGCTGGTTTTCCTCCACTTGCAGCCCAAAATGTCTTTACTGAAAAAAAAAAAATAGCTTGTACTTTCTTTCTTCTTCCAGCCTTGAATTGACCCTACTTTTCATTCTTGATCCTCCTTTTATCTCCCTGGGTTCCAACTCTGGATTTCAGCCATCCAATACCCAGCCTGCCAATATCTTCCCAAATGTGGCCAATGCTTGACCTACCACAGAATGATCCCGTTGTCCATCTTACTAAAACCTTCTCAGGCATTGGAAATTACCATACGATATATAATAGCTATGGCCCAAAGTAGGGAGTGTCTTTTAACTATGAACTCCAAAAAGTTTGCCTTTTCCTGAATTACATGAAAACTGTCAGGCAAGAGAATGTTTGATGGTAAGCCTCATTCTAGAATTGGTGTTCAGGGTCTTTAATTCTCCCACTGCAAACCAAAATTCATTTATTTATAAATGGTGCGTGATTAGCTTTGAAACCCGGGAAGTGTAATTTGCAGCAAATTACATTTAGTGTGGTTCACCCTTGTGTTGATCGCTGAGGGGGAAGTCATTTTCATTCACAAGAGCCAGTCAAATGCAAATCTATACCTTTCATAAAACAGCTATACTTCGGCATACTCCAAATAGCATGGGAAGAGAGAGACTTACCTGGCCATAGGACAGAGAGAGAGAGTTACTACAGGTGTGAGGAGAATTTTCTTCACATAAAGAATTTTAAGACCTGGAATGGGTTATTTGAGGAGGTTAGAAAACATTATTTATCTGGAGATCTTTAAAAATAAAAGAAATTCTCATTGGTTGGCATGGCGTAGGTGAAGATTTGCTTCACAGCAATGAAAAGGAGAGGCTTTAGATATCTGAGGCTTTTTCACAGAAAAGCATATTCTTAGTTTCTTGATAAAAGACTCGAGGGACCTTTCAAAATAAGTAATACTTATAAACACAGCAGCAAAATTTTGCACCTCCTTGAAGGTATAGGTTCTTTCTTTTTCTCCCTCAACCATAATTCCATAGAATGTGTTGGCCTCTGACATTCCAATGCATAGTTGATGGTAAAATAGGTCAGCTTTGGTTGAAATCTGACTACAAGGCACATAGATTTTGCTCTTACCTTGGCCATCTTTTGAAGCCTTGCTTGATGTACTCACACGTGGTCAGAGGATATTTATAGTCTAGTCTGCTCAGTGATCTTGAAATTCTTAATTTAGAAGCAATAGGTACATCTAATGACTCACTCAGTTCCGTTGATTATGCTTTCTAATTTCCTCTAGAATCCAGCACCTTCTCTTCTTTTCAGTGGCCACTGTCTTATTAAAAATCTTATTTCTTGCTGCTTATTTTGAGCTATTGTGCGTCCACTGGATTTCTTGCCTCCTTATCTTGCTCCTCTCCACAAATAGGTAGGGCCGTCATGAATTCTGCCTCTTCTTAGTCTCAGCTAAAAATCCCACCAGTGTTCCTCCACTGCCTGCCTGGTTCGGCATCTGAACCCTTCACCATGGTCAGAGGTGCTTTCAAGACCTAGATCCCACCCATCTTTCACTGACCTTGACTTCTCCTTTATACCCTGCAGATTTTGCAATGTGCCACATTACTCTATCCTCTTGCCTCTGTTATCATCATTCTCTCTACCTCAAATACTCCCTCCCTTTATTCTTCCTTGTTAACATCTCCTCTTCCTTCCAGATTCAGCCCAGCCACCACCTCCTCCCTCTATAATATATATATTATACATATATAATTTTTTTTTTTTGGAGACAGAATTTCACTATGTTGCCTTCTGCAGTATGCTATGGTGTCATAGCTCACAGCAACCTCAAACTCTTAGGCTTAAGTGATTCTCTTGCCTCAGCCTCCCAAGTAGCTAGAACTATAGGCACCCACTGCAAGACCTGGCTATTACATTTTGGTTGTAGTTGTCATTGTTGTTTGGTAGGCTTGGGCTGGGTTCAAACCCTCCAGCATCAGTGTATGTGGCTGGCGCCCTAGCCGTTGAGCTATAGACACTGAGACTCTGGTATATTTCTTAAAGCCTGGTACAGGTGCTCAAGAAAGGTTTGTGAAATGAATGGATGAGTGAATGAGGTAGAAATTATGCTCCATTTTCTCCCTTAGGAAAGGAGAAATGAAGGAATCTGGCTGGTACACATTGCTGAAGGGTTGGACCACCCTTGAGCAAAAGTGCTGCCATTGTAAGAAGACCATGGTTCTGACAGGGGTTCTGTTTTGTGTTACTAATCAAAATCCAGACTTAAGATTTCCTGTACTACACAAAAAGCACAATACCATGAAGTTCAGGCTGAAAGAAGTCCAGGCCCCTAGAGGGTCTGTATCTGACCTGCAGGCAGTTACCTAATTTAATACAAAGTTATTATGTGCCTTGGAGTTGGGGACAGTCAGGTGAGGGATGCAAATCGGGGCAGAAGTAGTCGTCATCAATATGTCCTCAAATATACTCAAACTAAAATCTGTGTTAAAAAAAAAAGTTTTCAATGGATCTTCCAACAATGAATCTGTTAACATTTAAATTTTCAGTGCAGACAGAGTCTAATAATACCTAATGCATATTTATAAATGTGTTAAGAGCTTTATGTAATTTTATTATCCAAATCCCACAACAACCCAAAAATGTAGAAATTATTAATATCTCCATTTTATAGATGGGAAAATTAAGGTTCTGAGAAATTAGGTAACTTTCCAAAGTCATACATTGATTGGTAGTATGGCTAGGATTGAAAGTTATTTTTATTTGTCAGACATCATGGAATCACACTCTTAATTAACCACCTTTTAGAAGCTTAGCCACCAGGGGGAAAAAAACAAATGCACGTTTTTTAGTTCTTTTTATTACTACTTTTTCAACAAAAGTATATGAAGTTTTAACTATATAAACAAGCTAGCAAGGTGTAAAGTATCAAATATTTAAAACAAAGAATTGGGAATATGAGTAGTAAATAAATAAATAGTAAGTAAGTATGAAGGGCAAATATTATTCTCTTAGCTGTGCAAGGCAAGAGTTATTATTCACAATGTCATAGATGAAAAACTGGTATCAGAGAGAGAGATGCCCAGGGTCATTAAGTGAGTGGCTGAAGTGGGATTTGAAAAAGGCCCACCTGACTCTGAAATCCTCCCCGGGCCTCAGTTGTTGGGTGCTGGTAAGATTCTTATATAAGTTTGCCATGGAAACACAACCAGCAATAAACTTTATGCTGGAAACCCTGCTTTTTGCTTACTATAATATATGACATAGTTGAGTCAATAATTTTTGCCACTCAAAGACAACAATTCAGGCATTAAAGTAAGGTAAAAATACAGTATGATACTACCTCACACCTGTTAGAATGGCTACTCTCAAAAAGGCAGAAAGTAAGTGTTGGCAAGGACATGGAGAAATTGGAACTCTTGTACACTGTTGGTGGGAATATAAAATGCTGCAGCTGCTTGGAAAATAGTATGGCAGTTCCTGCAAAAATTAAAAATAGAAATTACCATATGATCCAGCAATTCCCCTTCTGGGTATATACGCAAAAGCATTGAAAGCAGAAATTCAGAGAGATATTCGTACACCTATGTTTATGACAGCGTGATTTACAAAAGCCAAAAGGTGAAAGCAACTAAATGTCGCTTTCAAAGATGCCACTGATGGATGAATGGAAACAAAATGTGGTATATACAGATAATAGAATAATATTTATTCTTTAAAAGGAATCAAATTCTAACACATGCTATAAAATAAATGGAGTCTGAGGACATGATGTTAAGTGATATAAACCAGTCTCTAAAGGACAAATACTATATGATTCCACTTGTCTGAGGTATCTAGAGTAGTCAAACTCATGAAGACACAAAGTGGAATGATGGTTGCCTTAGGGGCTTAGGGAGAAATTGGGAGTAGTTAATGAGCACAGAGATTCAGTTTTGTAAATGAGAAGCGTTCTAGAAATGGATGGTGGTGGGTTTTGTACAATGGTGTGCATGTATTTGATCCCACTGACTTGTATGCTTAAAATAATTAAATGATAAATTTTCCATTACATGTATTTTACCACAATTAGAAATAATTTAAAAATGAGCTACCTCGGTGTAGCAGTCAGTGCCTAGTCAGAAAACCAGTCATCACTGTAGCTTTTCTAATGGAAGGGATGGTGATAGAATTAGCCACACACATATGAGATGCCCACTAGAAGATAACGAAGATCCGACAGAGGCTAACAAGAGCAGGGGCTGTTCCCACTCCAGGGCTAGAATTCTATAGAGGAAAAGGTGTATTACCTGGTTGCAGAGTCTGGAACCAAGTGGTAGGAGCTAGACCATGGGGGAGCAAGTGCTATCAGCAAAATCTGGGGCAGGTGAGAGAGGGTCTGTCTGGCAGGGGCTGCTTCCAGACACAGCTGAGGCAAGAGAGAGGGGGAAAAACAGCCCAGCATCTCCCCTGGACACACCCTGTGGTCTTCCACCAGTACCTCCCATGGACTGAAACTACCCAGGGATGAGTTAGCAAGGGAGCCCAGCAATGCTGTTTCCCGAGACAGAGAGCAGAGCCACAGACACAGCAAACAACAAAGAATAAATCTGAGAGCAAACCCACAAAACAGCAGCAGGCCAGACTGAACGTTTCTTTCCTTTTCCTATAAAACTCCTCTCAAATCTCTGTAAACAATTAAAAAAAAAACTCTCTACACTGAGTTGAGTTTCAAACATGTAATGCTCAGTGTTACTCATTGCTCTTGATTAAATTAATTAACTTTCTATAGCTTAGACACATTCAGTAAGAGTCTATAGAGAAATATATTTAACAGAGGTTTGGCTTTGGGGTCTCATTCAGTACTTCAGAAATTCTCTCTTGGCATACCAACTGCAAGTCATGCTGGCATACTGGTTTGATTTTGACTTCTGTTTGTGAAATGGGACACAACTGCTCCACCTTTACACCTGCATCAGAGTTCACTCCCTTCCTCCCTGGTCCTTTCTTCTACTCTTCACTCACCCCAAGTCTAGGTTAATGTTCCTTTTCTTTGCAAACTCAGCACCCTGAGTGTACTTTGAATATAATAATTATAGCAATTATAATATTGTGCTGATTTGCCTGTTCTTTCCACATGAGCCTGTAAACTACTTGTGAGCAAACACATTATCGTGTATGTGAGTATATGTACAGTGTTTGTATAAATTTTTTCATAGTTATGTGTGCATATATGTGTATTATGGTATCTCCATCATGAATAAATAAAAATAACCAATTCAGGGCCAGACACATAGTAGGTACTCAGTAGACATCATTTGAAAATATATAAATGAACAAATTAGTTCTTTTGTGAAATAGATTAGTAGGTTTCAGCAGCTGCTTAAATGTGGGGAGTTTGTAGGAGGACCCACAGCTGCATGTGGAGCTATTCAGCTTTAGTGATCAGGAAGAGTGGGGCCGATAACGTACATGATGAAGAACAGGGCAAGGCAATTCTAACCAAGAACTTTGAGAATTTGGTTTTTTTTAAATTCTAATAGACAATTAGAAGTGTGCAACCGGCCTCAAGATATCAGGGCTTGGAGATAAAAGCATAAAAGTCATCTTTTGGGGGAATCACAGTGTGGCAGCTTGTTTTTCCACCGATGGCTACAACAGTGTTTCCTCCCACCCTACAAGCTCACCTAGTACTTTGCTATTTCCCCACCCTCTGCTTGAACCAGGGTGGGTCTTCCTTTGTGTTTGCCTCTACCAACACAGGGTAGAGGTAAGGGCATTATGTGGCTAAGTCATTAAATCCTTGCATTTCTGCCTTCTTCTATTAGGTTCTTTGCTCTTGAAACCTAGCCAAGCATGCCATGAGAAAGCCCAAGCAGACTTAGGTGAGCACATGTGGAGAGGAACTGAAGCCCCTGGCCCACAGCCCCTGAGCACCCAGCCAACAGCCAGTATCAACTTGCCAGCCACACAAGTGCAGCATCTTCAGTGTAGGGGCCTCCAGCCCACACTAAACTGCTTGGGTTAGTGCTGTGTGGAACAGAGGATGTCAAACTCACCAAGCTCTGTTTGAACTGCAGATGTGCAGATCTGTAAGCAACATAAATGACTATTGGTTTAGGGCTTTTAGCTCTGAAATAATTAATTCATTACACAGCAATATATTATCAACCTATTATTCATGGGAGTCACTATGAAAGTTTTGAGACACACTGTGTTATGGTCTATTATTTCACTTCCAAGAAACACAGGCAACAGTATCCTTTCTGATTCCGATTTACTCATGCAAGTTTCGATTTGCTCGGCTTATAGTTGTTGCTGAGAGAGCTTCGTTTGTTTCCTTCTGCATGGATTTTGTTTCTTGATTTTTGTGTATCTTGAAATTTTTGTAATGATTTGTGTGTGTGTATATATTTAAATTTGAGTCTGACAGACCTGAGTTCAAATCTGTGGTTCTCTTACCATCAGGAGTGTGGCTTTAGGCACGCTATATAAATTGGCAGAGCCTTGATTTCCTTATAACGGGGCTACCAAAGGTTATTGGAAAAGGGCTGTTATGATAATTTAAAAAATGTTATACATAAAATATCTAATGCTGTGCTTAATCTTTCTAGTGACTAATAGCAGATGACACTTTTCCAAGATGAGGAAGTTCAAGTTTTGTGAGCTCTCTGAAGACACAGTGAGCATGAGTGGTACAGGTCACTTGGAGATGAATGGGGAAAGAAGAGAAAACAAGAGAGTTGATGAAATATTATTTAGAAAAAAGAGGGGGAATCAAACTATGTACGTTGGCTTGGTGCCTGTTGCACAGCGGTTATGGCACCTGCCACATACACTGAGGGTGGAGAGTTCGAATCCAACCTGGGCCAGCTAAACCACAATGACAACTATAACAACAACAACAAAAAAATAGCCAGGCATTGTGGCAGGCACCTATAGTCCTAGCTACTCAGGAGGCTGAGGCAAGAGAATCGCTTAAGCCCAAGAGTTTGAGGTTGCTGTGAGCTGTGATGCCACAGGATTCTACAGAGGGTGACATAGTGAGACTCTGTCTCAAAAAAAAAAAAGAAAACAAAAAAAAAACCTTGTATGTTCTTGAATTAAATATGAGACAGAAGATTGACTAGATCAAGGAATTGCAAAGGCATTGACTGCTGTGGTAGAGAGGTGACTAGTGACAGAGAACAGTGTCAACAGAGCAGAGGCCTGAGTAAAGAGAAGCAAATAGTTAGTATTTACTTATGTCTTAGTTTCTAAGCATCTATGATATTCTTAAGTCATGTGAGACTACCACAGTATTAAAAAGGCATTATCTGGGTGCAGTGGTTCATACCTGTAGTTTCAGTTACTCATGAGACTAAGCCAGGATGATTCTTTGAGACCAAAAGTTTGAGGTCACAGTGAGCTATGATTGTGCCATTGTACTCTAGCCTGGGTAACAAAGTGAGATCCTGTCAAAAGTAAGAAAGAAAAGAAAGAAAAGGAAGAGAGGGAGAGAGAGAGAGAAAAGAAAAAAGAAGGTATCTATCACCCACCAAAATTTCAATTTCTCCATAATAGTGATACTTCTCTTTTCTCTAGAAACATAGCCAGGTTTACTTTGACATCCTCTGAAAACTCTTCACTGGTTTTCCCTAAGAGTCCATTCATTATGTTTATTACTGAATCTGCAGGTTATTTTTTATTTTATGTTTCATATATACATTTAAATTCATACATACATTCTCACCTAGTTACTTAATGTAGTGGGTGCATGTTTGTTATACTCTGGTTCCAAAATGAAAATCAAAGTGTACAGTTAGAGGACAAAATGACCAGGAGGCCAAAAATCATATCTAGAAACAAGAGATGAGATCTGCTATTTAATAAAGGAAAATGAAAGCATAACATTAAAAACTACAGAAATTTTCCTTCCTTTACTTATGTGATACTTTTAGCATGTGCTTAACTGGTCAGAAAAATGTCTACCATTGTTATCTCAGGGTCTTTGATCTGAAAAGAATTACATGTTTCTAATTTCATAAACAGGGAAACAGGGGCTCAGAAAAGATACTTGTGCAAAGTTATAGTTACGTACCCTCCTACAATAGTTCAGTGAAATTGACCCAAACACACAATCGTAGTAAATTTATGGTAAAAACATATTTTCCAACTAGCTTATTCTTACTGAACCTACTTGAAGACTAAATTTTCCCAAATGAGATGAGAAGTCATTTTCAAGCCTTCACATAAAAGGTTTTTAATATTCATTCTCAAACATTTATTTAGTTCCCAACATGTACAAGGCACTGCATTAGGTGGGTCTTCTAAAATATACTATACTAGGAAATGAAAGATAATTTCTGGTTTAAAAAGCCAAATTATAAAAATGTAATATTTATTAGGCACTTGTAAGATAAAAGGTACTTGCTGGAGCATCTCCTCGGCAAACTTTATACTTCCGTAAAATTTCTGGTTTGCTCAGCAGATAGGAGCATGATGCTAATGCAAGCCGGGTCAGGAGTTTAATTCCTGGCAGTGATGTAGTGCCGGGAGGAATGTTAATTCCTATCAACCATGTCTAGGACCTGATAAGTTAGCTCTGCAATTGAGTTGAGTGTGCCCCCAGTAGAGCTAATGGTGACCTGGTGGCCACACAGGGCCAGGGAGTGGATATAAGAGGCAAGCATTGGAGCTGTCCATGGTAGAAACCCAGAATTCATTCTTCTCATAAGAGACATCAAGCAATGAAGGAGACTGGGACATGGGATATGTGATACAGGGCTGAAATTTAAGCAGAATTCTCTTCAGACAATTAACACTTCTTCTCCACATCTGATGTTTCTTTCCACATGTAGGGAGTTCAACCAGCATAATATTCCTGGCCTTTCTCTTTAATCTCTCTGCCCCAGGAAAGGTGTCTTATCTGCCTAGTGAATTTGGGAAACATGAGCCAACTTTGCTGGTCTCTTCCTTTTATCTTCTGGGAGACAGTTGCCTGAAGGGTACTCCCCCACACTCCTGTAGCTAAGTGGATTTGTCTGCCTGATCCTGGTGTTCAGACATAGGAGGACCGTTTGCTTACAGATAAAAGCTACATCCTCCAGCCTACACTTTATCAGTAATAGAGGTGATGTTTTGACCCTGCATATTCTTTGGCCTTATTTCTCAGTCTAAGAACTTAGGATTACTGGGGTTCTGCCCTAGGGGAAGGGTCCTTTAAGACCTATGGATCTGGTGGTGATCAATTGAAAAAAAGTAAAGTTAAAAGCAGCTAGAGATAAAGAGACAGGACACACAGAATAGAGTTTTCAAAGGTGGGGACAGACGGCCCCGTTTGTGGGGTTCCAGCAAGCTTGTTCCACTCAGCTTGTATTGAAGACTATTGTCTCATTTAGCCCAGAGGGGAAGCTGAGGAAGGGAACAAAAATGTCCACAGTTTCTCTGAATAAGCATATTAGTTCTTATTCTGTCTATAATCATTAACTTTAAGGGTCTGAGCAGCCTTGAGAAATCTGAAACCCAAGCCTTGTGTGGGGGCAGCCTCCTGTCTGTGGTCACACACACAGATTCCTTAGGGGAGGTTAATCCCCTTTAGTCCTCTGTGGAGTTGACACCACTATGTCAGTCTCCTCTGAAGAATTGGTGGAACGAAAGAATTTTCCTCTGATCTCCACCCCAGAGGCTTTGTCCTCTGTTATAAGGGTACAAGCCCACCCTCCCATCCATATTTCAGGGCTTGAGCTATTCTTTTGATCTCTGCCCTGGCCATAATACAAATCTCCATAATGGGTATTTCCTTTGATTGTTGACTGGGCAGGGGAGGGCCTGATTCATGCCCCCCTCCACCAGCCTTGCATGTAGCTCCCTTCTATGGCCATTCTCTTCTTTAGAGTGTTTGCAAACCCAGCAGGGGTGTTTGCAAGATGTATCCCTTACAGGCCAGGCTTCTAGCAAGAGCATGAACTGCTCAGATAAGTTATTTAGCGCTGGTTTAAAAGTAAACTAGCTAAACTTTTTTATTCCATCTTGCTCAGCTTATTTCTCTCTTTTTCCCATTCTCAGTGTGTGTGTGGGGGGGGTTTCCCTTGCCATGAATGGGTCTTCAGTTCCCATTCTGCCTGCAAGGGTGCTCCCTTAGAGACTTCTATAGAATATACGGGGAAAGTTCTTTGCTTGCTGAAATCCCTGGGGTGAGTACTTTGTATTGACATTTTTGATTCTGGTGCTATCATGGTATTTTGTAGCATACCATAAGTATCTGTATTGGTATTGTTTATAAGACAAAGGCCACCATCTGCTTCATCTTTGTCACTTCAGTGTCTAGTAAGGATCCTAGTAAGTGTAGTAAAATGGAGCACAGATGCATAGTAGGGCATCTAGGAACCCAAGCTGGGAAGCCCAAATCAAAGTAAAGGGCACAGAAATTATCAAAAAATAAGGAGACTGCAGGGGAGGGAGTGCATTCCTTATTGCAACCACCCAAGCATTCAGAAGCACCAACCAAATCTATGAGCAGCCCAGCAGAGCTGACATTTTGCATACGAGTCAGGAAGCCAAATGAGCCAGCTCACTAAGGCAGAATTGCTCTAATACTGCCTGGGCAGACTCTGACAGCTCTTAAAACTGAACTGCCCTGAAAAGTTTTTAGGTCCCCAGAAATTGAAGTTCAGAATCTCTCAGAGTTCTTGTGCCCATAACTACATCCACAACTTTAGTCATATGTTCGGACAAATAAAGGCTGGTACATCCTCTAAAGATTGCTTAGAACAACTATTAGGATTTGTGGATTAATTTGGTGAAGTCATACTGGTAGGCATGGGATATCAGCCAAACTGTAGAAAAATAGTACTGAGTTTGGCCCTTTCAGTTTATCACTGAAGGGAGCAAATATTTGTGTCTTCTTTTGTCCTCACTTTGCCCCTTCCCTTTTGAAGTGGATTGGTGTGGGTTATGAGTAAACTTGCTCTCAGTTTCTGAGAAAAAGAAGAGTCTGAGCGAGGTGGGTCTTAGGATGCTGGCATAAAAGTCAGGATATTTTAGATGGTGTCTGAGCTCCTTCCTGGCTCCTGAAATCATATTGTCTGAAGTCCCTTGGAGTTTCTTTCCTGAGGACAACAACAGCAGTCTGCTTATTGGTTTCAGTTGCTATGAAGTGACCATCCTGCAGAAGTGAGGCTGTTGCCCTTGGCTACACATTTCTTTGTGGGAATAATCTTGAATCACACAGTACCAAATCAGCAGCTGGGCAAAGCCTGGCCCCTGATGAAATATTTTCCTTGCGTTAGCCTCCCTCTATAAGAAAGGTTGTGGTTAATTTAGCTTAGATGTGATGTGCATCCTTTTTTCAATCAAAGGAAAGGGCTGACTTAACTTTAACACTGTCCTCTTTCCTTGCAAGTAGGCATTTATTTTTATTCTGTTCTTCTGAGTTGTGTTGTTCAAATAATCTGAATCCCTGAATATTGTCTTTCCTGATCATGCCCACCTCACGTGGTTATTGAAGGGACTACAGAAGATAATCTATTATTGAATCTCTATTTTTAAAGGGGATAGTGTACAGAGCACACTTAATAGATGGTAGGAAGCGCTGTTATAATTGTGGTTGCTGTTGTTATTTTCATTCTGAGAGAAGGAAAGAAGAAGAATTTCGTTCTAAGAGACTTGAGGAGGCTGCTTTCTGTCTTCAAAATCATGAGTATTTTTGCTTCAATCTCCTCCCACCCCAAACACACACCAATCTCATCCCATTGCGTTCCATTGGTTCCCCAGATTAGATATTTACATCCAGACTAATTGTGAGTACATTTCTATTTGAATTTCATTTGCTATCTTCTGGCACTGTTAACTCCATGATCTCTCTCTCTCTCTTTTTTATTTCATCTTCCATTTTGAGAGTAATCTGCAAATTTTGATATTTACTTTCAACATAGCTGCACTTAATGTACATAACTTTCCATTATGTACCAACAGGATACTGGAGGAAGGGGAGTCTGTATGTGTCTTCTCCTCTGAATCCATTTGCAGCCTTTTGTCTCTTTTTCTTAAGGCATTTTCTAAATGCATCCGTGTCTGCTGACGTTTGAAAAGGCTGTAAAATTAAAGCTACACAATTATGAATACTATGAAAAAGGTTTTGACAACTTTTGGTGGCATTTAATTCAAGTTAAACTCCTCTCATTCAAAATAATAAGCATAATGTTACTTATTATGTAAATGAGGTGGCAAGGCAGATGTTTTTCATCCTGGTGCATTCACTGGGGATTAACACATACAAAAGCTGAGCAGGAGGGGCTGGTGTGCAACCTGGGAACTTGAATAAGGGTTGAGAAGAGGAAGGATGATGAGTCTGGAGCTGTGCTGTCCAATTATAGAGCCACTAAGCACATGAGGTTATTTAAATTTATATCAATTAAAATGAAATAAAATGAGAATTCAGTTTCTCAGTCACATTAGCCATAATTCTTCTGCTAAATAACCCCATGTAGCTGGTGGCTACTTAAGGAGGAGCACACATACAGAACATTTCTATCACTGCAGAAAGTTCTATTGGGCAGTGGTGCTAGAGGGAAGGATGCTTGTATATTCCTCTTATCAATGTGGACTTCATTCATAAGGGTTCTACAAGGTTCTCAGAAAGGGGGTGGATCTGTGGAGAGCCAAGAGATAGATATAGGAGTTAGGACCATGTTTCTGGTTGAGTGCCACCTCTGTATCTCACAGGGATATGCTACCATTGTGCTTCTCAAACTGTAAATGTGTGTATGTATCATTTGGGGATCTTAAAGTCCAGATACTGATTTAGTAGGTCTGGGGTGGGGCCTGAGGCAATGCAATGCTCATAACCAGTTCCCAGGAGATGGTGATGCTACTGATCTGGGAAACACACTTGGGGTAGCATGGTGCTAAAACTTCAACAGCAGCTATCCAATTTACGACAACATCCCCAAAGATGGCCAATAACCTGATGAAGGAACCATTAGTCATTGCAGACTGGTGCCAGTGGGTCTCAGTCACCTGAAATCAAGCCATTTCACATCAAAGTTCTTGTTGCAGAAGGCAGAAGCTGCTGTTATGTTACTAAGAAGAAAAAAAGTGGCTCATCAGAAAACACTGAATACGCTAATTTGAACTATGATAATTGGGATAGCACTCTAATTTACCTTTTCAGGTACTCCATTTTTGCAGATTAAGGAAGGATTTTTTAACCAGCATAGAAGAAACTGCTGCTCCATGGAAACACCAATTTGCATACATAAAAATTCAGTCTATAGAAATGTTTTTCAACCCTGTCTGCACAATTAGAATCACCTGGGGGAACTTTTAAACATGAACATGCACGATTTCACCCTCAGGAGATTTTTATTTAATTGACGAGGGGAGGGGATTCACTATTTTTTGAACATTCCCCAGGTAATTTTAATGTGCAATCATGGAGAATCTTTGATCAGAGCAGTGGTTTTCAAACTTGAGCAGGCATCAAAATCATGCCTTAAAATCTAGATTACTGAATCCCACCCCTAGAGTTTCCAATTTGGTAGGTGTAGAGTGGGCACTAGAATTTACATTTCTAACAAGTTCCCAGGTGCTGCTGCTGCTGGTCTGGGAAACACAATTGAGAATCACTGACTTACAGCACTGATTCTCAAACTTAGTCATACATTGTAATGACCTGGAGAGGTCTAAAAACTACTGACATTTAGATCCCAGGCCTAGATATTTAGATTTAATTTGTTTGAGGAGTAAATTCTGTGCATTGCATTGAAGATATTTATTTATTTATTTAGTTAGTTAGTTATTTATTGTGGGGAATCATTTAGGGTACAATGAGCCAGGTTACACTGCTTGCGTTTGCTGGGTGAAGTCCTTTTGTTAATAGTGTCCCACCCCCAAGAGTTGTGTCACACACTGTGGCCCCACACCTCCTTCCCTCTTTCCTTCTTTTCCCTCCCCATACTCTCACCCCTCCCACCATGTATGAGCATCAACTGTCCTCATAACAGAATTGAGTACATTGAATTCTTGCTTCTCCATTCCTGGGATGCTTTACTAAGATGAATGCATTTCAACTCCATCCAAATTTATACAACAGATGTAAAGTTACCGTTTTTTAGTGGCTGTATAGTATTCCACAGTATACAGTTAACACAGTTTGTTAATCCATTCCTGGATTGGTGGGCATTTAGATAGTTTCCACAATTTGGCAATTGTAAATTGAGCTGTAATAAACAGTCTAGTACAAATATCCTTATGATAAGATTTTTTTTTTCTTCCGGGTAGATGCCTAGGAATTGGATTGCAGGATCAAATGGGAGGTCTGGTTTGAGTTCTTTGAGGATTCTCCATATTTCCTTCCAAAAGGGTTGTATTAGTTTGCAGTCTCACCAGCAACAACAACAAAAATAAACAAATGGGACTTAATTAAACTGAATAGCTCCTGTACAGCTAAGGAGACAACAACCAAAGCAAATAGACAACCATCAGAATGGGAAAAGTTATTTGCATATTGTGAATTAGACAAAAGCTTGATAACAAGAGTCTACAGAGAACTCAAATTAAGCAACAAGAAAAAAGCTAACAATCCCTTGTATCAATGGGCAAGAGAGATGAATAGAACCTTCTCTAAAGAAGACACATGAATAAGCATATGAAAAAATGTTCATCATCCCTAATTATCAGAGAAATGCAAATCAAAACCACCCTGAGATATTACTTAACCCCAGTGAGAATGTCCCATACCACAAAAGACTCAAAGCTGCAGATGCTGGTGTGGTTGTGGAGAGAAGGGAATACTTTTGCAATGAAGATTTTTAAAAGTTCCCCCAATGGATGATAATTTGAGAACCACTGATGATGGATGATATAGCAATTAGGGCCAATGTTCTGAACCACTAGCTTCACCTGAATGTTGGTTAGAAATTTAGATTCTCAGGTCCAGACTTTGACCTGCAGAATCATAACATGCCTTTTAACAACATACTCCAGGTGATTTTATGTACCTTAAGAAGTGAGAACAACTATGCGAGGCAGCCCTTGAGAGTAACAATTTGTTGAGCTTTGTATGAATGTGCTTTTAAGAAATTCCTTAAAAGTTAAAATCTTTGATGGTTCCCCCCAATACTGGGACACCTAATTTAGCCCAAATTTACTCCAAATTTATAGTTTTATAAGATTGTCATTGTATGCCCACTAACTAGTCTGTTTCTGCTTACATTGCAAGATGAGACATCAGTAATCTCAGCAGAGAGAAACCGTGCTCTTCCAAATCTTAGAAAGGTTAAGAACAACCAAGTTTTTTTCCTTAGGAAATGGTTTCAAATATTTCCATAAAGTTTGTTATGCAAGATAAAATGCTTTGTAGGCCAATGCCTTTTGTAGAATGAAGGTTCTCCCTATGTGACCCAGGTTGGTCTTCAACTCCTAGCCTAAAACAATCCTCACGTCTCTGGTCTTGGCCTCTTGAAGTTTTGGGATTACAGGCGTCCGCCACTGTGCCTGGCAGTGTCATTTGATTTTAGAAAATTGTACATTTCTTATTCATTACCACAGATATATGATAAATATTCTTAATTGGTAAAACTTTTCAACATGCAGCAGTAGGCTCCTAGGGGATGAGAAGTAGTAGGGAATACAATATATTGAGAAAATAATTGCTAAATAGTGTTTTCTTAAGCTTTTCTGGATAGTAATTTAGGGAAATAGTGAGTGCCAAACAATTATAATGTAGCAAGGTCAACCACGTGATGTGTTAGAGCAGTGGTTGTGTGGTAGGAATCACTCAAGAGATTTTCTTAGATACAGATCCTGTTCAGTAGGTCTAGCGCCCAACACTGTATTTCTAGCAAATTCCTAGGTGTTAAGATGCTTCTGGGTCATATTTGTTAAAATCATACTTTATGTAGCAAGGGACTAGACTGACTAATCTCCCAGGACACCTTTTGTAAACTCTCATGTCAGTGACTCAAAAAATCAAGTGGTCTGATACACATAGGAAGAAGGGTGATTTAAAAATTTGAATTATCTGAGAGATGGATAAAAAAGGTCAAACTTATTCACAGACCCATCATTAATGGAAAGTTAATTGGGAAATGAAGAGTCATTTAAGGCAACTGCAAAATAGTAACACAAATACCTCAGATGACTAGTAGGGCAAAATTTTCAAAATGTTGCAAGCTGTCTGCATGCTTGAAGTAGCAATTTACATGCATAATTAGGTGCAATCAACAGTTTTGAAATGTAATATATTTTCTGAGTCCATATTTACTTATGACAGATGCTAAAAAAATCCATGTCCCCCCAAAAATAGGGGGGCAGAATAAAGGAAAAATATTTGCATTTAACAATATGAGTCTTTAAAAGCACATGCTTAAATTTAGAACAAATTTAGTTGAAGTATTGTATCTTTATTTTGATTTAAACTTCATTTAAGTCTTAAAAGAAGTTCGCAAACACATGTTGGAAGTAGCAGCCATAGAAGAATCATAACTTACCAGTCAGCTATTCCTGCTTCTGTCGGAACTGACATGAGATTTTTATTTCTACGTTGTAGAAGAAAAATCTGTCAAATTCAAACCTTTATTGCACACAACACACTACTGACTTTCTCTGTCTTCAGAAGGGGCTTCGTTCTCTGAAGATACCTCATATTTTTCAGAAAATTTAAATAAAGATTATTTGAACTGATAGTGTCTTCTTTGTAAATCACCAGGTCTTCAGATGTATGCTCAATGTGGGTTGATGTCATATGATTCTCAGTATAACAATGTTTGTTGGGCTTATTATGTACTAAGGCACCCAGCCAAGCACATTACACCTACAAACTAATTTACTATTATTAAAATCTTATAGGAATTGTTGCTTTATTACCATATACGAGGGGGGGAGCACATAGCTCTGTATTTTCTTGGCCAATACATGATTACCTATACATGGTGTAAAATAATATTGAGAGTACAGTGAATCTCAGTAAAGCAAGCTCACTTTATTTTGAACAAGTTCCCAATTTAGAAAATTAAGTTGAAATTAAGGTTTTAGAAAATTTGAAGAAAAAGAGAATGGGTAATTTAGTCTCTAAACTTTTTTCCAAAAGCATGTTCGTATTCTATTATTCTGATAGGCTGTCTAGAATGATTAAAGAGGCAATGAATTTGTGTCACACTTAGACGTTAATTTCAGAGATTAAGGCATCGTATTGCAGGCTCTAACCTAATGACGTATTCTTGCGTACTGCATCTCTTGGGACAGTGTGTCCTTATATGTAAAAGTTGTGTTTAAGTTAATGCAAAGCAGACGGGAGATGAGCAAATGCACTTTTCCGGTTTCATTAGGCAAATGTTATCTGCGATACATTGTATGTTAGGGGAAAAAAGCCACTCTGCTAAGAAATGCATGAATAGTTCATTTATCTGCTGATCCATTTGGGGGCATTATGGAACTCAAAGCCCGGAACAATGGGCACTATTTAATATTAAACAGGTTCTTAATAACCCGCCATTTCTCTCCATAGCTGCCTGAAGGTCCGTCCTGGACGTCCAGAGTTGCAGTAGCAGTTCCTGTGAAGTTGTAAGCTACTCCCCAAGACCCAAGTGCTGTTAAATTTAGAAGTCATCCCGATCACCTGACTAACGGTGAGCCCCGATTAAGAATTTCCAAGTCTACCCTCGCCATTTCTCTCTATCTATATTTACAGACGCAGCTCACCGCCCGCCCCTGGGGTCACCGCAAGTACCTCCTTGGAGACCTGCCCTGGTGAGGACGCTCTTCCAGGATAGGAGAATTCGCCCCTCGAAAGAGACGGCACGCAGCTGGGGCCCACCCCGGGGCACATTGCAGTAAATGCCTGGCAGCGACTTCTCGCTTCTCCCTCCTCCTCCCCCATCGACCCTCTGCTGCCGACCTTTACGCCAAACTCCAGCGCGCCGTGAGATTCGTGTCCTCGCCATCCCCGCGGGGCCCCACCCCTTCCCGGTTCTAACCCACGCTCCAGTAGGAGGCAAGGGTAGGTCAATTTCCTGCCCGGAATTTGCCAGTTGATTCTCCCTCTCTACTCCAGCTCCCCAATGCGGGGCTGTGCGGCGCGGAGTCGCCAGCAGCGGAGCAGACTCGGGAGCTGAGCTCTGGGAGACTCACACGCACGCCCGGAGGGACTGACCCCGGAGACACGCTCGGCCGCGAGAGGGAGGGGGGAGCCCAGGTCCAGCCGGGGGGTCACCTGGGGTTGGGGGTGGGCGCACCAGTCCTCCGCGAGCTCCTCTCTAGTCCTCGCCGCCGCCACCTCGCACAGGTCGGAAAGCGCTCATTCACTGGGCTCCTTTACGTTGGGGAGGGGGCAAGGGTGAGGGTCGGCCCTTGGTCAGCGGGCAGGAAGGGTAGATTTCACTTACACCTGACATTCCCTATTCTTGCCAGTTTCGCTGGGCAAATCCTGGCGATCTGGTTTGTTCTTCAGCAACTTTGTTCAGAAGGTTGGAAGGGAGGGGAAACGCCGAGGGGCCCCAGGAGACGCTGGAAAGCGGCTAGGATCGGGAGGCCGGGCTGGAGAGCGAGTCCCGGAGCGCCCCGCGGCTGGGCGCGCGGCTGGGAGGCGCCGCTGCCGCCGCGGTGATGCGCTCTGCTTAGCGGGACTGCCGGGGGCGCCTGAAGGCCACCGCTCCAAGGACACGAGGCCACCGGCTCCTCGCGCTCCGCGACTCAGACACCGCCAGTGCCGGAGCCGAGCAGGCGAGCGGAGCTGCGGGGAGCGCGGGCGAAGGGTGGCAGGAGGGAGGGCGCGCGGGAGGCGGCCCCTCCTCGGCGAGCCATGCGTGCCACCGGCAGCTGAGGAGCCGCCGGGCGCCGCTGCCAAGTCTCTGCTCCGCTTTTGTCTTGCCCTCCAGTGAATGGGAAGATGGAGATGGATGTTGAGGGAGTTTCTCCGCGCCCGGAGCCCATCCCCCGCTCCCAGGGGGCTGGCGGAGCCTGCCAGGCGCCGCCACAGCCGCCCCAGCCCCAGCCGCAGCAGCAGCAGCTGGCTCAGGATGAACTGCCCGGCGAGAGTGCTGGCGCTGAGGACAGCGACGATCCGGAGACGAGACCCAACGGCGAGAAAGGAGAGAGCAAGGTAGGTCCACAGTGTTGGCGCTGTGACACCTTTTGAACAAAACCAAGGAGCTCTAGTAGTGGCTGTCACTTTAACTCCTCCGCTCCCCAACCCCCTTCCCCCGTTTGTGTGGGGGTGGGGGTGGCAGATGTGGAGAAGGGGTAAGATTTAAGGGAATCCACGGGCGACAGTGACTTTCCAAACTGGAAGGCGTGTGCAGAAGTCTGTCCTGGTTTCGGTGTTCAGCGGTGTGTGCAGAGAAAAGTCTTGTTGGTACATGCGGTGTGATGCCTGAGGCAGAGCACAGCACCTCCGGAGAGCAGTGTGGAGACCTTTGCTTGCCCTCACAGTATAACCGAGGCTTATTTGGTGATATAGGTCTAGAGGAAACATGTCTTCTGGTGCTCTGAAGTGGCTTCTGAGACTCCTTGGAGGGAGGTGACATCAACCTAAAGATGGTAACAATGGGAGCAAAGTTTGACTCATTTGCAGAAATGAGAACATTGCTGAGCTGGAGGTCCTCCTTCTTACCTGGCATGCTCTTCCCTAGGAGGGCAGGGACCAAGTGCCTGGCAGCAGAGAAACCCTAAAAAATCTTTTGCAGCCCTGCTGTGTCATTGTAGACCAGGGGTTAGCTGCTACTTACTGTGGGCAGAGGAGTTCTTCAGGTAATTGGATTCCAGTAAGAAATGGCTCACATGCCATTCTCCGATGCTGATGTTTCTTCTGCTGGGAAAATTGTGAAGTTGAGAAAATGCCCTGGTAATATTAGGGCATATTTATTACAGTTTGCCTCTGGGCACAGTCTTCACACATACTTGTAGTTTGTGGAAGCCAGTGTGGTTTAGTTGTATCTTTTATCGAGTGTATATGTGTGTTTGTTAATCCGTTTTTGAATGTTTGCTAATATTAAAGAGAAGTTGGTTCAACAAATCAGAATATTGGTACCAAAGAAGAGTCAACCCACATTCTCACCTTTGCTCACTTAAGGAAGTGTATGGGGAAATGGACAATTCTGCTTGCTAGAAATGAATTGCATGGCATCAAGTGCTGCTCCTTGTAGACTGCTTTGATTTCTGTTGGACCTTCCCTAAGGGACTAGTGGATTAAACAAATACCCTAATCATGTCCAGATCACATTGAATGTTGCTGTTCTATGTTTGGAGACAGGCTCACTTAACAAGTTTGGGTTTTCAAATGTTCAAAATTGTTTTGCATTTTGAAACTGAGCTAAGACTCAAAATTGTTGTTTATCTTCCAAAATCAACATTGTTATTTAAACGGCAGGCTACCAAGGAACTAGAATCTGAACACACTCTAGGCAAGACCGGGTGCCTTACAAATGCATACAAGATTTACATTGTGGAAACTATGATGAATTTTAATATCCTGATATCCTCAGCTTTCCAGTCACTCTTGATTTCATGAATATTTAATTCTACCATGACTGCATATTTACTACTTTAAATGACTGTCTGCACTCAGTTTTATGAAATAACCAGAACTGAGCATCATATTACTTAATTGAACTTTAAGTCTCTTTTGCCAAATAGGTGTGGAGAATAATTAAAACATACAGTCAGGGCTGCCATTTCCATATTGTTGCTTCCTGTGCCCTGAGCATGAGAAATCCCTGCCATCAGCAAAATTCTGTGCTTATTTGCTTCCCTTTGATGCACCATGCAGACTGTCTAATGTTCTAACGGTTGTGAGGAATAAGAACGGCAATGCACTGGAAAGATTACAGCAGGTGAAGACAGGACTGAAAGCAGGTTGATTACATTTAGTTAATTAGCATGTTCAGATAATTGAGTATTCCAGTGATGTGATTTGCCTCATGTTTGTCTGCAATTTCTTGAGGTGGAAACAAAATACTACTTTTTTCCCTCCAGGTGTTTGCTTTAAAAAATTATCCCCCATCCTTCTCTTAACCCTGAAATCAGCTGTGTTAACCCTTTGGCTCTCTCCTACTGGTTTTTCTAAGAGTGTGAGGACATGTGCTGTATTTCAGACTTTCATAACTGTTTCTGTCTTTGATGGATACAAAGGCAAGTAATGCATTGATTTTTTTTTTCTTAGAAAATCTTTATTTCATTAGTGGGAAGTCCTTTGAGTGTGAGACCAAATTATGCTGTTAAAATATAAATGGAAGACAAACTGGGATAAAGTGAAATGTGGTTTTACCCAACTGTTTGGGATGAGGTGGGAATGTTATCACAGTCAGGTTTAAAAATAGTAATGTACGGATATAATGTTTTGGACTGCTAGGTTTTCTTCTTATGAGAGTAATAAAATATGAATTTAAAAAAACAGAATGATTTACCTTAAATTCTTCTCCAAGTACTATACATGGAAGGTGAGTAGATAATGCCCCTTGAACAAAAAGCATCCTGGGGGCGATGGTTTTGTGTTTTGTTTTTAAGATTCTGGTTTGGGCCATGATTTCTTCTTTCATGAATGTATCTCAGTTGTCTTATGGGAAAAGAAATTGGAGCGTCATGCCAGATCGGCTTGTCTCCGAAATTGCAGGTTCACGGTCATACGTCCTCACAAAGTCTCTGAAATAGAAAGAGAGGTTAGAAAACTGGATCAGTCAAGGAATTTTTTACACCAGAGTTTCATGACATGACTGGCACTTTTGTCCTAGAATAACGATGTCTGATTCCTTCTCTAGCAACTACTATTCCCAGACATGTTAAAATTGCTACATAATACATATATTTTGAGTCCATGAATTGGAGAAGACTCTACTCAATCATGTATTCCTCCTCTGTGCTTTAAGTTAGGTTTATATTAAACACGAAAAACAGCCTCCTGTCTTAGCAATGACATCTAAAGACAATGTAGTAATAATCGCCATTGGTGACCTAGGAAGGTATTTCATCACCTGTTGTTTTAAGACCTTCGTCCTCATATCTGAAATGACTGCTCTAAACTGAATAAATTTATTTTCTAGTCTTAGGGATTAAGGTTAAATAATCATTGTCCTTGAGTAAGACACCTTGAAATACTTGAAAGTGCTCTTGATTTCTGCACTTAATCATCCTCAAAATTTTCTTGCAGAATTTTCTGCAGGCCCTAAATATTTCTTCTTTTTAGGGCCTTTTAAAACTCTTCTGAAGTGCTTATACCAAACAACTCTTGGATTGGCATCTCTTCAACTCTCTTCGGAAAAAGTTCAATGTCCTGTATTGAGGACTAGCACTCTGGTATCTCACTTTTATATTTATCAAGTTATTATGCAAATATGTAAATTCTTCCCCTGACCCCAGATGAGTGATAGAAATGATTTTTTCTTGTGCCTTTCAGGTTCATCTCATTTATATATATATTCTCCCTTTTTCTTTCTTCTTCGGACCCTACAGATTCTTCACCCCCCACCCCCATTTATCAGGATGCTTTGTATAGAAGGGTATATTGATGGCTCAAATGTGACGTATCAGGACAAGACTCTAATTTTGTTCTGCTCTTATTAAATCCTGATTTGCAAAGTGTTATTCTTATGGCTTTGAATCAGAGGGATTCTATTGCTGCTACCAATGACACGTCACTGATAAAAATGACTTGATTCTCACTTTAGTTGTATTCCATCAATAATGTTGTCCTCAACATACAGTCTTAAGGAGGATGCTGTAGGGAATTTCTTACCCAATCTGTCTATTACATTTTTTAAGGCCTTTTATTTCTGAAATAATTTTGAATTTATAGAAGAGTTACAAAGATAAGAGAGACTGTGTGTATCCTTTACCCAGCTTTTTCTAATGTTAACATCCTATGTAATCATGGCATGTATAATATAATAAAGAAATGCACATTCGTAAAATACTATGCGCTAACAAGTCTAATAAATTTTTCTTACCTGAATGTGTAACATTTTCATTCTATCCTTATATTTGAGGTCGTCTTTATATCCCAAAGGCTCTTTGAGACCATATTGAAGAGTCAAATTTCATTCAAGGGTTTTTCTGGTGGGTAGGACAAAGTTTTAGGTCCCTGACCCTCCCCAGTGATCCTTGGGTGTGTTACAACTTTGGCAAAGCTCTTGACTGCTGTTAAGTTGTGAGAAGTGATAGTCTTCCTTTTTAAATTTCAACCTGAAAAACATTCCTGCCAGGTAAGATAGGGTTTGTCAGTACACAGAGGACAGCAAAGTCTCAAGGGGCAAGTAGAGGAGGAAAGGCAATTGATAAAATCAAGACAGTTCACTTTGATGCCTAACCCCTTGGGTGATTGTTTCTGGCATGAAAAAATAATGGAATCCCTTTTGTTTTTCCTTTGTGTTAGCCAGGTGGACTTTGATTTCTGGCACAGAGCAGAAACTTGCCCACATTAGGGAGGTTGTCAAAATGATTAAGAGTGTTGACTATGCAACAGAAGGGTCTGAGTTTGATTTCATTTGTTTGTTTTAACTCTTTACCTTTTTTAAAAAAACTGACTTTATAAAAAGACAAGGTCTGGGTGGCACCTGTGGCTCAGAGGAACAGGGTGCCGGCCCCATGTACCGGAGGTGGCGGGTTCAAACTCAGCCCCAGCCAAAAACTGCAGGCACACCCACACACCCAAAGACAAGGTCTTACCTTTTTAAACCTCGGTCTTTTTATATGCAAAATAGAAATAATTATAATGCTGATTACCCACAGGTGGTTATTGTATGGCTCCAGTGAGATACAACATTAAGTTTTAAATTCAATGCTTCTTAGATAATGACTGCTCAATAATTGTTAACAATAATAATTTGTGTTAGGGGCTTCAGATTTCCCCCAATTTTTGGATTACCAGAAGGCTGGAAATGGCACAGACATACCATTCTAGGTCAAACAAGTTGGTGCTCATTGACCTGGTTTTCCCACAGGCCTGAAGAGGTGTTCCCAGGTCTTTCCTGATGGGCAGGAGGTTAACAGAGACTCATCCTGACTTGTCAATAGTCTGTTTTTATGTCATCAGGAAAGCCAAGGAGGACCAAGACTGAAAGTTCCTACATCCCAACCTAAGACCCAGGGACCATGTAAGACACAAATGAGCAAATGAATTCCCCTGCTTTTACACATCCCATTTATGGCTTCTCTGGAGGAGTAGGTGGAGGATTTTAAGACGCAAAAAACCTGATTGAACTAAAAAGTTGCATCTGTTAGGGCCTTTTGGTTATAGGCAACAAAAACTTCAGTTTGAGTAAAAAAGATTTTGTAAGGCTGTAAGGTAATCTCAAAATGACAAAACTCATTTTGAGGAAGTACTGAAGCCAGGGACACTCAGAAGATCTAAATGGGAGGAAGTAATGAAAACTCTCTCAAGGGCACTGGAGTAGGAAAAGTACATTCCTGCCATTCTGCTCAAGACCCAGATTCTGTGGAAAATTATCTAATTGGCTTTGTTTAGATCAATTACCTGCTTGTTGTCCAGGAAGGGTGGTCATCCTCATTGCAGGTTCTGGCAAACTGATTTTTAGAAGGGGTATAGTTCCTGGGGAAAAAAAAAATCCGAGTGCTATTACCAGGCCAAAGGAAATGGCTGTTAGTGGCTTTTCTGAGCTGGCATCCTCTCCCCTGGGTTAGACTCCTTGTTCTTTACAATTTTCTAAAAGATAGGATATTAGTATATGAGGTATGACAAGTGTGTGAACTCATCCTAGAAAAAGTGCTGTATACTTTGTTGCTGAATATTACTTTGGTCATCTTTGAAGTTCCCTTGGGAAAATAAGCATGGATGCCAATGCCCAGTCTACCTTTAAAAGCAATTGTGGAACTCTTTCTGGAATGGCCATCAGATCTGTTGTAGTATGGCACACAAAAACACACAACAAAAATAGTGAACACCATTCAGCAAGACATTGCCACATGCCAACAAAAACAGAGCTGTGACACACTTATATACCACAGTTAGGCCAAGGTTATGAAACCTTATCAAGTTGTTTGTTCAGTGCTGGCACTGTAAGTGCATGGTGGCAAGTTCTTAAACTTAATTGTCAGGCCTCATACAAGGACAATTCTGATGGTCATTCCAGAAAAAGGTTCCAAAATTGCCATGAAGGGTGGACTAGGTGCTGGCATTGGTGCATAGCTTCCCAAGCGGGGGAGTACTTCAAAGATGACCATAGCGATATTCAGGAATGAGGCATGTGGCACTTTTTCTAGGATGACTTAGTGAACTTAATTATCAGACCTATTATAACTTACAAACAGTAAAACCCCCTTTTTACGTGGACAGTATGATGAGTTTTGACAAATGCATATGCCTGTGTAACACCATCACTAGGATTTAGGGTATTTCTACCGTCCCAAGAGTTCCTTTGTGTTCTTTTACACATAATCCCCTCACTCTTCCCTAGCCTTTTCCAAATTTTCATGTTACTGGAATGACTACTATATAGTAATTTTTATGTCTGTCTTCTTTTGTTTAACACAATGTGTTTAATATTCCCTCATTTTATTGTTTGTATCAATAGTCCCCTTTTCTTACTTAGTCATATTTTGTTGTATGGACGTACCACATGTTTTTATTCACTTGATGAAGAACATTTAGACTACTTACAGATTATTTGGCTTTCTCAGTACAGCCGTGATAAGCTTTGTGTGTGTGTGTGTGTGTGTGTGTGTGTGAACTGGGTGAATTCCTAGGAATGGATTACTGAGTCACATGATAAGTATGTATTTATAAGAATTTATCAATCTGTTTTTCAAAGTGGCTATACTATGTCACATTCCTACCTTCAACACATGAGAATTTCAGTTGTTCTATATCTTTGTTATTGACACATGGTATTGTCAGTATTTTAATTTTGGTCATTAGGTATGTAATAATATCTCATTGTGGTTTTAATTTGTATTTCTCCATTCACTAATGATGTGGAATGTTCTTTCATGTGCCTTTTTCTTATCTGTGTGTTCCTTTGGTGAAAAGTCTGTTCAAATCTTTGGTCCATTTTTTTTAAAAAAGCTTGATTTTTATTGATAAAAATCTATTATTTTCTCATAGGTTTAGGTTTTAGAAACCTTGGTGAAGGTTTGAAGAGATTACAAAGCAAAAGACATTTGGAGTTTCTTTTCTTGGGAATTGTTGGTGGATTATTTATTGGGCATTTATCATGTGCCAGTCACAGAGCAGGGTGGATTCTCATCAGGTGGTCTCATTTTATGCTTCACAGTAATCCTGAGAAATAACTGTTATTAACCCTGAGGTTGCACAGCTAGTATATGGCAGGAAAGGATTTAATTTTAAGTCTGCCTGCTACACTCTTTTCACTTCTTCAGGTGTGACTCCAAGGCCTGTTCTCCACAACTGCCTGGCTAGTTTCCCAGCTCAAACTGCTTGCACTGCTCTGGGAATTTTAAAAGCAGCCCTCAGGTGAAATGACACTGCTGGCATTGACATGCAAATCAGAACATTGAGCTTAAGGCTAAAAGAGAGTGTTTCTAGTTTTTGGTCTTGAAAAAAATCCTATCCACTTCAGAAGATAGAAAAGTGAGAATTCTCCAGAGGAAGTGGAAGTGGAAGGTCTGAGGTGTTCATTTACATATCAGTACCCAAGGATGGCCACCTCTCTAAAAATCGAGCTGCTGAGGTTACTCAGTTCACACCCTGGTTTTGTTTTGCTAGTTATGAAGACCTTTGGAAAACTGTATGAACATTCTGGTCAGAATTCTCCTATCCGTAAAGATGATGGAGAAGGCCTCCTTACCACATCTGAGGTTGTGAGGATTAAATTACTGGTACAATGACTAACTCATTTCCTTTTAGCATCAAAAGTCCTGCGTCCCAGGTAAACTAGGACAGTTGGTCATCCTATTTATAGGATGTATGCAAAGCATCTGGGCCTTTATAGATACTCAGTATATGAGAGCTCTCATTGCTGAAGGTGCTTTGGAGCATTTGATCCATGAATCTGAAAATGATTCATTGTATTTCAGAACTAAAGAGGCCCTGTGAATTGATTCCAGTTCTACAAGTTGATTTAAAAAGATGGTTCGCAACCCTCTGGATTTCAGTTGGATGAACGTTTCTGAATAAGTAAGTGGTCATGGAGCTTTTCCAGGTGGTTCCCAAAGCCTCCCATGGAGAAGTGTGTTTTGGAAGGCTGGCTGAGAAAGTCTCTCTGCCAGGGTAAGGGAAAGCTCTTGGGGAGGATGCTTTTATTGGTAGAACAAAAAGCACCTTAGTAAGAATTTGTGTAAAGTTGCATGGTTGGTAGGGTTATGTCATTCAGGATCAGACTCAGTTTCCCATGGGGACCTTCAACTGGGTAAAAGCTGCTCTTGTAGGGAAGAGTATGGGACTCGGGTGGTTTGACTGTGAACTCTTGGATAAGTCACATTTTCTTTGAGTCTCAGAATCCTCAACTGTTACATGGAGATAATGTTTTCTCCTTTCTAAGAATTGTCTAGAAGAGAAATTCAAATCCAGTAGCATATGAGAAAAGCATTCTTATAAATTCTTGTGTAAGCTTTTCTATAAATTATGTGTAAGTCTTTCTGGTTTTGTTGCATAATTGAGTCCCCCTCCACCTGCCTTTGTGGTTTTGTATGATCCTGTTTAAGAAATTGAGCAAAAGAATATCTCATTAAAGGGGTTGTGGGTTATGTATCAGAGTGCATAGGAGTATGTGGTCATCCCTGGGAAGGGTGCCCTCAAATTATTTTGATTGGATTCTGGTGTCTGGGAAGTCCAAGGGGTTTGATTTGGACTATAGTCCGCTTCAGGGGCAACTTCAATCAACCCTGACAGCTTGTTCTCTGTGTTTCTGTCTTCTTTGCTCTTTGGATGACCGTTGGATGACCAAAAAATACTGACTTTTTTATATTATAGATTTTGGAATTCACCATGTCCTACCTAGAACTTTTGCCCAAGCCATTGGCTTTGCCTAGAATGCTCTTCCTTCCCTCTCCTTCACTTCTCTGTCACCTGGTTTTTCCTATCCAACCTTCAAATTCAGTTCAATCTCAAAGAAGGTTTCTCTGATTTGAACCTTCCCCTGCCAACCTCATAAGACAGGTCCCTGATGTTAGGGTATCACACGTTCTTAATGGTGCAATCTGTTTGATGTATGCTATGAGGATAGTGACCAGACCTGTCTTTATCACAGCTGTTTCTCCAGTTCTAACATAGTGTATTACATATAATAGACCTTCAAATATTTGTCACATGTGTGACAAATAAGGCAGGATAATCTTTGACCTAATACTTTCTGGCACAGGTTGGTCCATGTTCTTATATGGCCCCCATTCTAGTGTTTGAGAACTATACTAAACAAACAGCCAAATAAATATGACAGATAATAAACAAGTAAATAAATAATCTGGCACCAGTGACTCCCTTGGCTGCAGGCACACATGTCTAGAATGCCTGCTTATTCATATTTATACTAGAGCGTCAATTCAAGGCAATAAAGAACCAGAAGCCAGTCTGTTTTCTATAGTTGACATCTTTCTTGTCATCTGGGAATCTAACTTCCTACTTTTTTCTATAGAGTTTAAATTCTGCTTGCTGTATGGCCCTTGGGAAATATACAACACATGTGCCACCAGCTCCCCTTCCTGTGTTCATGGTAGACATTGCCAACTAATCACAGAGCTCTTTATGGAGGAGCTCAGCCTTAGCTTGGAAGTGGGGATTTGTTACCCATCAATTGGAGGTGGAATGCAAAACAAAATTGTGTTGCTATCCTTGCTCTTAGCTTGCAGCTTTCCTAGGAAATGCTTTCCTATTTTCTTAGACCAGACGCTTCTCAGTATTCCTCTCTTCATTTTCTAGACCTGCATCCAATATGGATTCAACAGATACATGTGGCTATTTAAATATAATTAAAATTCAGTCCCTCATTTGCACTAGCTACATTTCAAATACTTAATAGCCTAACCACCACTGTGTTGGATTGTGAAGAGATAGAACCTTTCTATAATTGCAGTAAGTTCTACTGGACAGTGATATTACAAACTTTGACTTTATCTCTTGTAGCCCACGCCAGCCATTGAAATCCCTTCTGAGATGCTCTGAAACTAATCCTTTATCAAGGATGAAGATTTTACAACTTCCCTGGGTTTGCTTTAGATTCTTGGTGAATTACTTACCAATGGTTTTAGAACTACCAATATTGTTGTGTATAGAGGTTGCTTAGAGCAAGATCTCATTCAACAACTTTGGTGAGTGGTATTGCTGTTTTTACTTAGGTGTTCTACTGTATCTTGGTATTTGTCCTTGACTGTTATAGAAAACAGTCTTTGGTAAAGTGGTTCCAAGAGATGGATTTTCTATCATCCAAGTTCAAAGCCTTTATTAGGGGGTAGTTGAACCATTACCTGAAGCATCATTGACACCTCCTCTTAGCCATTTACCACTGATTGTCTTCACACGGTGGGGATTACTATGATGGTACTTATTGTCAGAATACACAGGCAGAGAAATCCTGCCAAGAGCCCAACTCTAATTATCACAGAGACTCCATGCTTGTAGCAACAATGCAAGGAATAATTTTCAAATTATATCATGGATAAAGAGTACTAAGTTACAAAGTTATACCCTTAAGGTGTCCTCTTCTCCTTCTTAAATCTCACTCAATAAAATTTCCAATATATTCTGATCACTAGTAATTTTAGGTGTGGATAAATATAGTAAGAAAAAGAAAGGATATGGAAAAAAAGTCTGATAATAGAAACTACCCTTTCAGCCCTTTTTTTGTATGTAGTTTTATCCAAGAGTAAGAAGAGGGATCTTTTAAAGATTGGAGGAAGGACTGGGGAGTTAGTCCCCAAAGATCCGAATATGGGACTTACTCTGCCTTCATCTGTCTAGCACATTACATGAGTGTCAGCAGAAAAGAGATAGGAAAATGGCCCCAGGGTGGATTTGGCGAGTTTCTTCCCTGTTAGCTAGGAAGAAAATTTGAATGACACCTTGAAGTGATCTAAAACTCTTTTATTTACACATCCAGTTAGCTGGGAGGCCCCTAGGCATCACATTCAAAATGTAGCAAGGCAAGGAAAACAGTGAGAGTTCTGGATGTGAGCACTCCCTCCTCCCGCCCAGCAGTGGCAGATCATCCGGCCCAGGGAGTGAGAGTGCAGCTAAAAAAGAGAACAATAATCAAGAAAGAAAAAGGCAGGTATCTAAAATAATAACAACGACCACTTTCTGGTATTTTTATGTTGCTTTTAAACAAGTATCGAAAACAGGGACAGAAAAACTAATAGATTTGCCAAAAGTTAGAGTTGTAGCCAAGGCAACCATAATTACCTGTTACCTTCTTATTTCTTTATGTTTGGACTGAAGACATGAAGCTGGAGAGCTCAGCTCATTCCAAAGTTCTCTTTTTCACTACAAGGATTTGTGGGTGAAAATGTGGATGGACTGTTGACATCTATATCAACAGCTTTGAGCAACTTGAAACCTAGAAAGGTCCCTGTGTGAGGAGCAAGACTAGGGGAAGCTAGAATAATTAATGTGTTTTTAATCTCTGGGGACCTTTTTGCCTTAACCATTGTCTTCACAAGTTCATGACTCAGAAATGCTCACTTCATGTTACTGTAGAAAGGCCCTCAGCTCACTGCTGTACAGTTGAAATGTTGGGCGGTCACTAGTCCATTTCGCTTCTACTTTCAGCCTCCTGGTTTATGGCACAGTCTCTGAATTCTACAGAGATTCTGCACCAGTGGTAATATTAACATGTCAGGTGTTGCTTTGCTAGTCGTGTATCCCTCTAGTGAAAGAAGAGGTGGGCAAAAAAAAAAAAGAAAGAAAAAGACAATCCTTAAGGGAAAAGCGGTATTGAAGAGCTAGCATTTCATAGCTGCTGTGATATTGAAAATATATGTGAAGTCTTTATTTTTGATGCATCCATTTAATTGTGGCCTAGAGCTGAGATTTGCATCTCTGAAGCTATCCAACTTAGAGTTACAGTAATACAGTGACACCACAGGCTTCATTCTGTTATTTAGTTTTATTTTCTCATTTCTCTTTTGGTGTCAGTTATATAACAGCTATCTTTGAAATACTTACAGTTCTATAAAGGGTTAATTTCATGCTGGATTAACTACTAAGGACTAACCTTCTTCAGGGCTGGACTGGTCACTAGTAGTTTTAGGTGTGGATAAATACAGTATTTCTGTTTAGTGCCAGGAAGGTGGAGTGGAGTCTGACAAAAGTATGTTCCGGTTGAGGATCATATCATACTCTAAAAAACAGTCTGGCTTTCTGCTGATGATTCATCAGAAAAATGAGCATGGTAATTGAATTGGGATTTAAAAGGATCATAAGGAAAACAGCCACATTCAACTTTTGGCACTGTCCTGTGAAATTCTGTTAATGTGCAATATGTAAGGCAATAATCTCTTGCAGTGGACTCTTCAGCAAATGCAGGCTACTTATTTATTAGCCCCGATGACTTATAAGAGGCTGTCCATCATTGCTGTTGAGTCAGGGTGGGGTTTTTCAAACTCTGAGTTGAAAAATGAGTCTCTCTGAATATCTGTGCTGCTTTCTATGTACTGACCAGAGTCTAGGAAGGAAACCTGGGTTTTATAGGAAAAGATAACAACTCAGAGAAACTGGCTTAGTGGAATTTTCTCAAGAGAGGACTTATCCTCTTTTTGAGCGTGACTGTGATTACAACTGTGACAGGACATGTAGCCACTTCATTTGGAAGGAAACAGGTTTCACTTCCAACTGAATTGTTGGTTTGTCTAGGCTGAACAAAATTACCACCTTTTTGGCGAGTTATAGGTCTAAGTCATTCTCAAGAGCAGTAGTTTTCAACAGGGGATGATCTTACTCCTCCTTGCTTGAAGGACATTCAGTAACATCTGTAAACATTTCTGGTTGTCATAACCAATGGCAGGATGCCCCTGGCATGTGGTGAGTGGAGGCCAAGATGCTATCAAATATCCTACAATGCACAGGCAGCCTCCCCCCCAAACAAAACATCAGGCACAAAATATCAGTAGTGCCAAATGTTCTAGATCTTTAGAGTCTTTGTATATCCTTCATGAGGTTAGTATTTTGAGGGGAAGTTTTAAAACAAAGAATGTCTAATGTTTTTTCTTGTTGTGGGGTGGTTAGGACCACCATGTATGGACACATTCTTTTTTCAAATCTAAGAGACTAGTTTAAGGAGAAAATTCCTTGCACTAAGAATTTCAAGTGTAGTCTTTTCTCTAACAAAACTGAGACTGAGACTTCTACCTTGGAGGTAGAAGACGAGACTCTTCCTCTCTAAAAAAATCATAGTTTTAGACTTTAACAAAGATTTTCTGTCTCAGTGCCAAAATATATATGCTTTGTGTTTCCAAATCAGTGAATTCGAATCCTGTAGGTGTTATATGCTCATAAAGTTTTGTTATAAGCATTTTTTTTAAATCTTGTACTATATAGATTAATCCATGTTCATGGATTTTCAAGTCAGGAAAAGCATTGTATCCCAAATATTTTACATTAAAAATATTTCCACAATATAAGGCAAAGAATTCTTAATTCTGTATTGGTGACCAATCAATGTTCAAAAAAAGAAGGCTATCTAAATTTTTTATCCAATACCTTTAAATTTTTTTTTATCAAGTGTATGCACAGTGCAGATCCATTTTTAAATTTTGGTAAGCAGGAATAAGGAATATACTTGGTTAAGAAGGAAAACTGTTGATTTCATCATAAATGTTGAAGGACTTAACCTTCCAAATTTGTTATTTCAACTATTGGTCAGTGAGTAATGGCCAGGAAATGGTCCCATATCAGTTACTACACTCAGAGGCCAAAGTGAGAAGTGTCATACTTTATTGCAAGTGTTGGCAAATGTTTGCTGGAAAGGGCCAAATAGGTAAATACTTTCAACTTTGTAGGCCATATGGTCTGTCTCAACTCCTCCACCCTGGTATTGTAATGCAAAAGCTGCCCTACACAATCCATGAATGAATGAATGTGGTTACAACCCAATAACATGTTGTTTGCAAAAGCAGATGTTGGCCCTGATTTGGCCCTCAGGCCACAGTTTGCTCCCCTCTCTTATTTAACCCATGCAGCTTTATCATAAGCAAATGCATTTCTGTTACATTTTTTTGCAGTGATGAGAATTGCCTATGGAACTCCAACACTGTCTGTCTTCCAAAACTTCAGGTTAGGAGTCATTATAAGATGCACTTAAGTGTGGGTTTGTACATTACCAACAATCTAAACGGCAAGATGCCAT
>CAUYQV010130036.1:0-15766 GCA_963574575.1 Galagoides demidoff
TTTTTTTTAATTTTATTATGCTAAGAACAGAACATCAGATCTACCCCCTTAAATGCTGAAGTGTATAATGAAACATTGTTAACTATAGATACGGCACTGTACAAAAGATTTCTAGAACTTACATATCTGACATAACTGCCACTTTATACCCATAGAATAATAATCCCCCATTTCCCGTTCTGCCAGCCCCTGGCAAACACCATTCTGACTCTGCTCCTGTGTGCTCAACTCCTTTACATACGTCATTCATTGGTGGGGTCACACTGTCTGTGGGTGGCTTATTTCCGTTAGCATAATGTTCCCTGAGTTTATCTGTGATGTTACATGTTACAGAATTTCCTCCTTTTTTAAGGCAGTATAACACTCCATTGTTTATACATACATACATATAAACAAGGTGTCTATAAAGTTCATGTGCATCTTCAAACAGACATTCTTCATTGTTAAAGAAACATCTGAGTTGTTTCCATCCCTTGGCTATTGGGCACGGTGCTGCCATGAACATACAAATGCTAATGGATCTCTGAGACCCCGATTTCAATTCTTTTGAGTAAACAGCAACAAGTGGGATGCAGGATGACGTGGTAGGCTTATCTTTAGTTTTTTGAGGAACCTCCATACCGTTTTTCATAGCATAATTCAACCAAGCACAAGTCACACCTACCAGCAATACACAGGGTTCTGATTTCTCCACATCCTCAACACATGTTGCCTTTTGTCGTTCTGATAATAACCATCACGATAGTGATACCTCACTGTAGTTTTCACTGGCATTCCCTTGTTCTTAATATTACACATCTTTTCACATACATGTTAGTCATCTGTATGTCTTCTTTGGAGAAATGTATACTCAAGTCCTTCACCCAATATCTAAAAGAGCAGATTTTAGATGTGCTTACCAACAAAAGATACACAGGGTGGCCATAAATTTGTATGCATTTCAAATTGCACGCTCTTTTAAATTGTACATGAACTTTCCGGCCATCCTGTATCAGTGAATGAGATGATGGACAGGTGAAACTGCTTCTCCCTAGTAATCACTGTATTATGTATATTTTGTACAGGTGCTTTACCCATTTTTAATTGGATTAATACTTTTTTTGATATTAAGTTGTAGCATTTCCTCCTCTGTTTTATAAATCACCCCTTATCATGTATATGATTTGCAGATACTGCCTCCCATCCCACTGGCTGCCTCTTCTCTCTGTTCACAGTTTCCTCTGCTGTGCACAAGATTTTCAGCTTGATACAGTCCCCACTCATCTAGTTTTGCTCCTGTTGCCTTTGCTTTGTGTCAGATGCATGAGGTCATTGCCAAGACCAATGTCATGAAGCTTTCTCCTATGTTTCACTCCAGGAGTTTTACAGTTTCAGGTCTTACCCTTAAGTCTTTAATCCATTTCCACTTGAAGATGTGTTTTTAACCAATGTGTCACGAGGGATAAGACAGACAGAAGCCATCCTTCATAGTTTACACTTAAATCAGCCCAGAAGCTCTAAAACAATGGATTCTTTCAGACATATTTCTTGCTTAAAAACATTTAATTTACCCACAGGTATTTTCTGTCTGGTTAGGATATTTCTACTATTCAAAAGAGAAGTTATGAGATCTCTTTGAAGCTTTTCATAAGCAGAGGATATTAAATATATCAGTCAATGATAAAAGCAAAGGAAAAAATACACAAGATACTATGACTTATATGAAATGAAAAGATAGTGATTTTTATATTTATAAAATTAAAAGCACAAAAATGGTGACAGTGGTGCTTCTGGAAAAGGAACAGAGTTAAGACAAAGATTTATTTTGTGCATAACTTAACTTTCTTCAAGGAAACTCCTGTGTTGCGCTCCTG
The DNA here is from genome assembly GCA_963574575.1 of Galagoides demidoff. Lineage (NCBI taxonomy): Eukaryota > Metazoa > Chordata > Mammalia > Primates > Galagidae > Galagoides > Galagoides demidoff. The sequence continues at coordinate 1,854 of CAUYQV010130036.1, forward strand.
TGTCAGCCTATAAGTAGTATTGAATCCACACCGAAATCCAGGTTTAGCATGTGGCTCAAGCTACAACATTACAGCCTCCTGCCCAGAGTGACTGATTCAGAGACAGAGATGTGACCCAACGGTAACACCATCTAATGAGCCGCTGCAGGTCTCCCCCTCTACTGTTGTGCAACCTGAGACACTAGACCCCTGGACCTGTCCTGGGCTATCATACTAAGCCTGAGAATGAAGCCCAACGTAAGAGTAAAGCGGGGAGACAAGACAAGACGGTTTGCGGGTGCAGAGCCACCAGCCTTTTATTATGTGAGCTAATAAACTCTCTTTCTGGGCTGAGAAGTGTGAGTGGGTTCTCTGTTACTTAAAACAGAAGGAGCCCTAATACAAATATTTATTTCTACTTCAAAAACACTAAAATCCCCCTTTCTGTTGGTTGAAGAATACAACCTTATTATACCTCAAATCTATGTTGGAAACAGCCCGTAAGAGGTGCTGTGTATTTTCACAGGTAGTTTGACTGTCATTGGTATAAACTATCACCAGCTGAGCCTGGATTATAGTTCATACCAGTTTCATGAACATGGTTATTTAACATAGATGCTTCTCTTTCTAAGACATTATTTTATGTGGAAATCCTGTATTAAAAGCATGACATGGGAATATACGCTGCCCTTGAGAGATAGCAACAATTTACTTTGATCACGAGAGTGCTGAAATGCATAATTAATTGCTGTTTAGGGAATTCTTTCAAAGTTGTAGATGGAAGGTCTTATTGCTGGTGTATTTATGTGTAATTGTTAAGAAAGCTCACATTATTTGTAATGTCCACAAATAATGAGTATAATATTCTCAAATTTTAGTCAAGTCAGTAGCACAGAATCATCCTTATTTCTAATAAAAATCAAGTGGTATTTCCACGTATATGAAGCATCTACCTGCATGGTGCTGTGCTAGTTCTAATCCAGTTTATGCTATGTAATGAAGATTTTTATCACCTTTTGGTAGCTACTGCTGTGTAAATTCTATTACCTTTCTCTCTGCCACTTCCTATCTCCTCCTCCCCTAGTTATCCACTGTAAAGTATGACATTTAGTCCTTCTTGATCCTACTTATGAAGTCCAGCACTAAGATACCTCGTTAACACCGAGTGATACCAAATACTTCATTACTGAGGAATCTGAAGGAAACAGATTCATCTAACTGTCCATCCTCAAGTGACCCAGTTTTTCTAAAAGATGAGTGAAAGTCGGATAAGAACCGCAAATAAGCAGCACAGAGAAACAAAATGATCCTGTCCCGTGTGTCAAGCTGCCATGTGGACATCTGTCCAAATGTAAGTTGTCAGAAACCATCAAGGTTTTGTGTCCTCTCACTCATTCAATTTGCCATCCTTTAAGAACAAGGTGGCAAACATGTTTAAGTTCAATGAACAGGGACTAAGAACACTTGTCACAGACCTTTGTTGGTGTTGCCCTGATGCCCTGGCACTGTTTGCACTCTGGTCTTTGTTACAGTGGGTACGGCGGGTGTCTGGGACCCTGCAGGATATTTCACAGCATGCCTGGCCTCTACCCATCAGATGCCAGCAGTTACCCCCCGTACCTGGCTATTTATGACAAGCAAAAATAGCTGCAAATGTCAAATGTCTCCTGGTGGGCAAAATTACTTCTGGTTGAGAATGAGGACTCTAAATGGATGACCACTTATACTTCAGGAAGCTGCCTAGAGTGTACCCAGCTGGAAAGCAGACTGCTTGTTGCTATTTTCTAAACTTTCCCCCATTTAAAAGCAAGCCTATCACCCAGAAACTATGTTCCACATACTTACCAAAGTCAAGTTAGTTAACAAATTTGTCTTAGCTAAATTGCTTCATACCTGTCCTAGCTAAACTGCCTTCGTATCTATTCTGGATGCACCCAGACTCGTTCTCTATTTTAGATTTACTGAATCTTCAGTAGGATTTCTCATAGAATCTGTATGTGTACCAGACAATTGTGATATTCTCGACAATCTTCTAGGATGATCCTACATCATCTCTATTTTTTGTGTCCTAATCACTTGAGACCCTATTAATAAAGTACTGTCACCAGTGAGAACTGCTGAAGGCAGATCCTCCTGACGACCCTCTGGGATTCACTGGATCATTCACATCATCTCCCATGTCAGGGAGAGAGAAACATACCATAGATTCCACTGCAGACAGTGAACGTGAAGTGTGACAAATCATTCTCGTCATAACTTAAAGACACTGTAGAGTAGAAGTGATAAAATAATGAGATGTGACAGATATCTATGAATGAGTAAAATAATAAAATGCCTACAACTACCAAGAAGAGGTGAAATATAAGAAAATAAGCCAGGGGCAGTGGTATGCACCTGGAATCCAGCTACTTGGAAGGCTGAGTAGGGAAGATCACTGGAGCCCAGTAGTTCATGACCAGCCCAGACAACATAATAAGACCGTTGTCTCAAGAAAAAAAAAAAAACAACCCCAAAACCCCCAGGGTGTGTGTGTGTGTGTGTGTGTATTTGTATGCATGCAAAAGTAAAAGCTTTAAAATAAAAATCACTTCACTGATGCAAATATGTTACATAATGAACACAAAACAATTTATAGAGGTTTGGAAACATTTTACATCCTCGCTGTTCCTTGGGGACTATTCCTCTATCTTCTTTCATGGATCACTGGGATCAGATCCCAGAACACACATACAAGGCACGTTTCAAAGAAGGGACGTTGCATAATAAGTGGAAAGCAGTGCAGCAAAATCAGGCTCTGTTACACAACACAAGTGATACTAACATTTATCGTATTTTGTAGAGGCAGAAGGAAAAAATACCTAATCAGCTTGTATCTCTACCTGTCCTAGTACCTCTGACATTTTTATATAAACATTTTAATACAATGCACTGAGTGGCAGTTTCTAGGAATCACAACGATCATCTTCAACCATGATCTTTAAATATGAAAAGCAGTTACAGGTGAACTTCAGCAATTATCATAAGGCCAAATAATTAGAAACTGAGAAATGATTACATGTTTTTTGCTAGCAACTAATGCAAAAATTTCACATATTATAGGTTTAGAACTTGACTGGGCTCATACTCTAACTGAGCACAATAAAAAGCTAATTCTTCTTCCTGCCTAGGACCAAAAGGGGAGGAGGTTTGAAGGCACTGAGTAGAAAGGAGGGAGAGGAATTAGACAGAATGTTTTAAAAAAAAAAAAAAAAACAGAATTAAAACAAATAACTGGGTTCTACTCAAAAGCAAGTAATAAATACCTAAAAATTCATAGTGGGCCTTTTGTAGGCCAAGTTACTAAGTCTGTGGGGCTAGAACACTCCCCTGCATTTATTTACCCCTTTAAGCACTTTGCTGTTACTATTGTATTTCTTAACTTGTAGAATCCAGAATAGTTTTTGGTATTTAGGTTATCTCAGGGTACCTTTAGAGATAAATGAATCTTAATCTTTAAAACATGATTTATTAAGGCATGAGAAAGCTTGTATGTGTGTATCATAAAATGCCTAACAGAAAACCAGTTGTTTTAGAGTTTAGTCAGATAAGAGAAAAATAATAAGAAATAGTTGATAAGTACTCAAAAACAGATTATACAGGCCATGGAAAAAAGAGAATTTAAGTATAAAGGGAAATAAGTAAGGGTTTTAAGTTGATAAGTGTTATATTCTAACTTTCAGGTTCAAGACTATTCTTTCAGGACACTATAAAAAAAGAAAATTATAGTCCAATATTCCTGATGAATATAAATGCAAAAGTCCTCCATAATATACTAGAAAACAAAATCCAACAGACCATTAAAAGGATCATTCTCCACAATCAAGTATGATTTATCTGTGGGAATGCAGGAATGTTTCAATATACTTAAATCAACAGAAGGATACATCCTATTCACAGAATGAGAAAAAACATATGATTATATCTACAGATACAGAAAAAGCATTTGACAAAATTCAACATCTTTTCATGATAAAAAACTCTGAACAAATTAGGTATAAAAAAGCTAGGCACAGTGGCTCACGCTTGTAATACCAGCACTTTGGGAGGCTGAGTCAGGAGGATTATTTGAGGCGAGGAGTTTGAGACCAGTCTGGGCAAGAGCAAGACCCCATCTCCACAAAAGAAATAGAAAACCTATCTGGGCATGGTGGTGCATGCCCACAGTCCCAGCTACTCAAGAAGTTGAGACAGGAGGATCACTTGAACCCAGGAGCTTGAGGTTGCAGTGAGCTATGATGATGCTACTGTACTCTATGCCAGAGAACAGAGAGAGTCTCCGACTCAAATTAAAAAAAAAAAAAGGCATAAAAGGAATGTACCTCAACACAATAAAGGCCATACATGAAAAACTCACATCATACTCAATGATAAAAATTTGAAAGCTTTTCCTGTAAGAGCAGAGACATGACAAGGATACCACTCTCATCACTTCCATTGAACACAGTTTTGGAAGTAATAACTAGAGTAATTAGAAAAGAAAATGAAAAAAAGAAAGGCATCAAATAGTAAAGGAAGAAATAAAACTGTCTCTGCTTATGATCTGATCCTATCTGTAAATAGAAAAGCCTAAAAACTCCACATACACGCACAAAACAACTGTTAGAACTGATTGAAGTAATTCAGGTAAGTTGCAAGGTATAAAATTAACATGCCAAACTCAGTAGAATTTCTTTACACTAACAGTGACCTATCTGAAAAAGAAATTAAGAAACCAATCTCATGCATAATAACATCAGAAATATAAAATAAAATGCTTATGGGTAAATTTAACCAAGAAAGTGTCCATATTCTGAAAACTATAAAACACTGATGAAAGTAATTACAGAGGATGCAAATAAATAGATAGCCCATGCTTTAGATTGGAAGAATTAATATTGTTAAAATGTCCATACTACCGTACTACCTAAAGCAATCTACAGATTCAATGCCATACCTATTAAATGTCCAATGTCATTTTTATTTTTATTTATTTTTTATTTATTTTTTTTTTTTTTTACAGTTTTTGGCTGGGAATAGGTTTGAACCTGCCACCTTTGGCATATGGGGCCAGTGCTTTGAGCCACAGACACTTCCCTCCAATGTCATTTTTCAAAGAAAGAAAAAAATGCCCTAAAATTCTCATGAAACCACAAGAGGCCTCAAAAGCCAAAGCAATCTTGAGCAAAAAGAACAAGGCTGGATGCATGACACTACCTGACATCAAAGTCTCCTAAAAAGTTATAGTAACCAAAACAGCATGGTACAGATATTAAAAAAACAGATGCACTAAATGGATGAACACAATAGAAAGTCCATAAGTAATTCTATGAATTTATGGTCAATTGATTTTTAACAAAAGTTCCAAAAGCACACAATGGAAAACTGAATATTTATAAGCAAAGAAATAAAATTAGACCTTTTCTTATACCATACTCAAAAGTCAACTCAAATATATTAAAGACTTATATATAAGACTTGAAACTATAAAACTACTACAAGAAAAAAGAGAAAATGCTCCACAACACTGATCACAGCAAAGATTTCTTGGACATGACCCCAAACCAACAGGCAACAAAAGTAAAACTAGACGAACTGGATTATATCAAACTAAAAAGCTTCTGCACAGCGAAGAAAACAATTAATAGAGTGAAAAAGACAACCCACACAGATGGGAGAAAATATGTGAAAACAATACATCTGACAAGGGGCTAATATCTAAAATATATATTACACTGAAATAGCTCAATAACAAGAAAACCAATCAATCATAAGTGGACAAATAGACATTTCTCAAAAAAAAAAACAAAACAAAACCATACAGTTGGCCAACAGATACATGAAAAAACGTTCAATATCATTAATCATCAGGGAAATGCATATTAAAACCACAATGAGGCGGCATTTCACACCTGTTGAAATGACTATTATCAAAAAAGTAAAAGATGGAAGTGTCAGCAAGACAGTGGAGAAAAGGGAAGGCTTGGTGCACTGCAGGGGGATGTAAATCAATACGGAAATTCTGGAAAACAGTCCAGAGGTTCCTCAGAAAATAAAACTACCATTTGGTCCAGCTCCTTCTTTGGGGTATATATCCAAAGGAATTAAATCAGTATGCCAAAGAGGCATCCATTCACTGTGGCATTATTCATAATAGCTGAGGTGTGGTAGCAGCTCAGGTGCCCATCAGATGAAATCCGGCACATATACAAGGGAAGGCTATTTTGTCTTAAAAAGGAAGGAAATTCTGTCATTTGCAACAACCTGGATGAACCTGAAGGATACCATGCTGAATAAAATAATACAGGCACAAAGAGACAAATCCCATATAATCTCACTTACATGCGGAATCTACAGCAGACAAACTCACAGAAGCAGCGAGTGACTCTACTGCCCGAGGCTGGGGGGCTGGATGGGAGGGGTAAAGGCCGATGGGAATCAGAGTCCAAAGTTCCAGGTAGGGGGAATAAGCTTTACTGATCTATTGTGCAGAAAATGGTGACTATAATCAATAAAAACGAACTGTGTATTTCACAAGTGATAAAAGAGAAGATTTTAAATGTTTTCATCATGATAACATGATAAGCATGTGAGATGACAGATTTGTTAATCAGCCTGATTTAATCATTCGACATGGTAAACATATATTAAAATATCCCATGGAATCCCCCCAAATACAGTATGTACAATTAATATGTGTCAACTCAAGTAAAATTATTAAAAAATAGTATCATTCTTCCTTTCATTTTGGAAACGGGTTGGAAGGAGATGAGAGTAGAAGTAATGAATTTGGTTAGGAGGCCATCCCAGTAGCCTAGGGAAAATGGGGGCTTGTTTTAGGCACGAAGACAAGGATTTGGGGTAGAACCAATCGGACTGGCTAAGACTGGATACGGAGGGTAGAGAAAAAGGAACCAGAAACAACCCTCACATTCCTGTCTTACACAACTGAGAGACGCTGATACTGCTCATGACTATTTAATATTCCCTGTACTGTTTGTTCAAATGTTTGGCCACATTCCATAAGAGGATTCTTACTATTCTTGGTACCATTTATCAACATTGTACTGGTCTATTTATATTAGGATCCCCTACCTATGTTCTTACAATGAAAGATACTAAGTTTTAAATAGCTCATCTCCCACTTTTTTCTACATTATATTTACCCCAAGGTGTTCCTGACTGATAGAAATACATGAAAACATATTGTTTAAAAAAAAAAAAGTTCAATAAGAATTTAAGACATGTGTCAGGTATGGTTGCTCACGCCTGTAATCCTAGCACTCTGGGAGGCCAAGGTGAGTGGATAGCCTGAGCTCAGGAGTTCAAGACCAGCCTGAGCTAGAGGGACACTCACCCTCTAAAAATAGTTGGGCCTTGTGGCAGGCGCCTGCAGTCCCAGCTACTCGGAGGCTAAGGCAAGAGAATCACTTGAGCCCAGAAGTTTGAGGTTGTTGTGGGCTATGAGACCACCGCACTCTACTGAGGGTGACAAAGTGAAACTCTCTCTCCAAAAAAAAAAAAAAAAGAAGAATTTAAGACAGGGCAGTGCCTGTGGCTCAAGGGAGTGGGGTGCCGGCCCCATATACCGGAGGTGGTGGGTTCAAACCCAGCCCCGGCCAAAAATTGCAAAGAAAAAAAAAAAGAATTTAAGACATGAAATACAGTTCATAGTTTACATGTATTTTTAGCAAATGTTGTTGTTGGAAGCAGTTTTGTCGTTGGGGCTTGTATTTGGGTTTCTTTGTTTATTTGTTTTGGTTATGCCCAAATCAAAGAAAATCTGAAACCAGAGTATTAGAAAGAAACAGATCCATTTGGATATGTAAGAGAAGTCCTGATAAAGAATCCCTGTTTGAAAACCCAGGAACAACCGCTGCAGCAAATAGCCAAAGGGAAGCCTAAAACAGGTTGATTTCTTTTCCTGCTCATTTTTTTAAAGTGAAAAAGTTACAAGAAATGTTATTTTCAAGAAATTTTTAAAAAGGAGAAAGAGGATAAACACATCATTAGTCATTAGGGAAATCCAAATAAAAACCACAATAAGTGATCACCACATATCTACAAAAATGGCTAAAACAAAGTTCTGTAATTTTATTTTCCACCAAATGCTGGCAAAGGAGCAGAGAAATTGGGTCACTCATATATCACTAGTGGGAATGGAAAATGTACAGTCACTCTGAAAACGGTTTGGCAGCATCATATAAAACTAAACATGCAAGTGTCATACAACACAACAATTGTACTCGTGGGCACGTAGCCTGGGGAAATCAAGATTTATGTGCACACAAAAACCTGTACAAAAATGTTCATAAAAGTTTTATTCGTAATCGCCCTAAACTACAAACGACCCAGATATCCTTCACTGTGGTAAAACAAACCTTAGTATATCACACCATGGAATATGTATATTCCTGAACAATAAGAAGGAATAGACTATTGGTACATGCAATAATCTAGATAAATCTCTGCAGAATGACGACAGGTGAAAAAAGCCAATCTCAAAATGTTTTCATGATTCAATTTACATAACCTCTTTTAAACGACAAAATCATAGAGAACAAATTGGTGGTTGCTGGAGTTAAGAAGGAAGGGCAGAGGGTATGGTGTGTGGCAGGGAGGGTCCTGTGTGGTTGGAGGTGCACTATTCAACTGTGGTGGTGGACACATCGACTTAGACGTGTGATAAAACTTAACTGAGCTCCATGCACACACACCCACAATACAGAAGTGGTGAAATCAGAGTAAGACAGGCAGATTGTCTCAGTATCTGACACATTAAAACATTACCAGTAGGGAAAACTCAGTAAAGGGCACATGGGATCTCTCCGTATTACTTCCTAAAACTGCACATGACTATACTAGTATCTCAAAATAAAATGTTTAATTTAAAAAAAAAGAACAGTAGGGCAGCACCTATGGCTCAAAGGAGTAGGGTGCTGGCCCCATATACCTATACTGGAGGTGGCGGGTTCAAACTGACCCGGCCAAAAACTGCAAAAAAAAAAAGAACAGTAGCAAACACCCAAATTTACATGAAACATCCTACTTAATATTCTTCTGTACAACTCTTCTTTCATGGAACTTTTTCATGGAAATCTTGCTAATGACACTAAAGTTATTCTGATAGAATAAATATAATAATTATATTTATTAAGGCAGCACCTGTGGCTCAGTGGGTAGGGCACTGGCCCCCATATACCAAGGGTGGCGGGTTTGAACCTGGCCGTGGCCAAACTACAACAAAAAAATACCTGGGCGTTGTGGCAGGTACCTGTAGGCCCAATTATGCGGGAGGCTGAGGCAAGAGAATCACCTAAGCCCAGGAACTGGAGATTGCTGTGAGCTGTGAAGCTACAGCACTCTACTGAGAGAGACAAAATGAGACTCTGTCTCTAAAAAAATAAATAAATAAATAAATAAATAAATAAATAAATAAATAAATAAATAATTTAATTTATTAGTAGTAGTATGTGTTTTTAAAAAGATTTTAAAATCAGCTATTAAATAGAAATCACTGTGCCTACCATTAATTAAGGCTATAAAAGAGAGGACAAGATAGGTATCTGAGAACATGGGAGCTACTGGTGACACCAGTACTATGCCAGACGCTTTATTCTCATTAACCTTAGATCAACCAAAAGGCTCATAATTTATTTTCTATAATGAGCTTGGAGATACAAGTGATTTCCCAAGTTACATACAGGATTTTCTTATCGTCAGAATGAGAGCTTGGATTTAGGAAATAACAGGAGTTTTTATTTATGTGTTATGCAATCATAATTATAATTAATATAACAGTGGCACCTAAATTAGAAGCTAGATGCACCTTATAATTAATTCCATATTATTTTTGCTATACCAAAAAGCTACTGCTGTGCCTCAGAATGGCAAAACTGAAGTGCAAGTAACAGCCCAGGCTTTAAGTGTAAGACTCTTAACTGTCAACTTCACTGATAATAATAACGCAGAAAGCTTTTCTGATGCAATGCAATACATGATTGGGGCCTCAGAGATATTCACATCTACTAATCTAATAACTCATTCATAGAACTAGTTTATGGTCATACTCAAAGAAAACAGAGAAAAAGTTAAGGAGATCCTAAGAGACTATTCAAGTATCAAAATCCCTTTATTGATGTTAGCATAATGGAGAAAACATATTTTGCCTTTTCTGTCCATCAGGATCCCATTAGGAGATGCCATGGAGTGAACTGAACACAGAAAGTAATTTGTCAAAGCATCTGAACACCAGAGCAGATCCAGAGAGCATACACCCACCAACCCAGGACAAAGAAACAACTTCACTGGAAAGGTCTCAATGGCAAGACAGGGAGAAAGAAATCTTCCCTAGGAAGTGCTGGGGGATGGATGCCATCCACAGGGAGGTACCAGCCCTGGAATTCACAGAGAAGCTGCCTGAGAGACTGCCAGGGTGGGGGCTGGGGTGGAGGGCAGGTGGAGGAAGGAGTCTCCTCCCCAACCCCCTCACTTCCCATCCCCACAGGAATCTGCCTAGTAAGGACCAGAGGAGGCATCAGGGAAGCTGACCAATGGAACAGGCCACCAAGCACTTCAAAGAACTGGGTTGCGACTCAGGCACCTGACAAAACAAGGGCATTGGAATGAGAAGAGGAACCCTTCGTCCAGCAGCGTCCTTCCTAAGCCCTCCACTGACAGCTTTCTATCCCACTCATTGCAAAAAAGCAAGCTCCTCAGTTCAGCTCCATTATCACAGAGCAGATGTTAAAGGCTGCATTTGGAGCTGAGAGGCAATAAATTGATAACCCAGTGAACAAAATATATTATTCTCCTACTCCAACAATGAATATTTATTTATTCAGTTGGTATTTCCCCACTGCTTCCTTATCCTGAGAACTCTAGAGTAGCCAATTCCTCTCCTCCCATCATTCTCTACTCAGTGTCTCCTAGTCACCCTCAAGGCTGATACAGTCCCTGCAGAGTAGGACAGGCGTTCCACAGGGGCCTCCTGAACTGAACTGAACTACACCACATCATCAAAGCCTCTCAAAGGCTCTGGCCAGTCCAGATTTTTAAAAATGCTTTTTATCTTAACCCATGAGGGTAGAGAAGGCCCTGTGGGACACTGAAGTATTTTCCCATAGGGATATGCATTAGAATCCCAGCCTGAAATACAGAACAAAATAAATTATATAAAATACACTGCTGTACTTGTCCATATAAAAAAGAATACTTCTCCATCTGTGCATCCTTCTTCAACAAAGGAATGATTAATTTGTAAATATAATTTTTTTTTTTTTTTTGGCCGAGGCTGTGTTTGAACCCGCCACCTCTGGCATATGGGGCTAGTGCCCTACTCCTTTGAGCCATAGGCGCCACCCCAGGAATGAGTAATTTGTATGAGGTGAAACCAACAAGAAAAAATATCCCTATGGTTTTCAATCCTAAATTAATATTTACTTTCAAAATATGTAATAGAAATCATCTGAATGCATAAAATCTTATCTTAATAATTAAACTTAAAATCAGAGATTGAGATAGCATCTCTGTGACCTCTACCTAAAAGTGCCAACTGCTATCACTGGCACTTTGTGTCAGAATAAAACTTCAGAACTTTATATCCCCTGCATTGCCCCGTAGTGGCCACACCCCTTGCCAGGAACACACACCATTCTGGACTTAACACTTACCAGTACCGCTTAGTGGCTGTTTTATTTTGTTTTCTTTACTTTGACATGGCATGGACTTTCCTCAAAGAGCACATGTGCAATAATATTATAGAATATGTTATTTTTAATTTTTTTTAAAAAAGGTGTTTCCAAATTTGCTTTTATTACTCAACATTATGTTTCTGAGGGCTTTATATCTGGAAATACAAATCTAGTTCACTGGATTCATTTAATTCTGTACAGAGTTAATGAACATACCAAACACGGTCTACTCTCCTATTTTTTTTTTAATTTTATTGAATGGTAACTATGTACATTAATGCACTTCTGGGGTACAGTGTGGGGTTTTCGCATGCAATGCGAAATACTTCCATCAAACTGATCAACACAGCCTTCATGTCATTTTCTCAGTCACAGTTTTAAAACATTCTGATTCTACTCTTAGAGAGTTTCACTTGTACCCCTGTAAGATAGACCTCAAAAATGGTCTCTCCAATCCCCCTCCCTCCACCCATTCCCCCTACTCTCCTATTAATGGACGTCAAGTGGCTTATATGTTTTCAGTATTTTTTGCAAAGCTGCAGTTATCTCTTTTAGGCCTCCTTGTGCTCCTATGAAACCTTCTCACGATGGCACACATGGTCGTACAGTGCATGAAGAAGTTTTGGTCAATAACAGACCATGGGTGTGATAGTGGTCTCATAAGACCCGAAAAACTCCAATCACCTAGTAACTTCTTAGATGTAGCAAGGCATGACACAACATATTATTAATGTATTTATGGGAATGGTGCTGCAGCAAATCTCCTACACTACCAGTTGTATAAAAGTATAGCCTATACACTTATGTATGGCACATAATACTTGATAATATGTGTAAATGACTATGTATTTATTATATTCACTTTTTAATCATTATTTTATAGTTACTTATTTGAAAAAAGTTAACCACAGAGCAGCCTCAGCCAGGTCCTTCATGAGGCGTTCCAGAAGAAGGTGCATTGTATTGTAGGAGATGACAGCATCAAGTATGTCATTGTCCCTAAAGACCTTCCAAGGGATAGTGGAGCGGAAGTGCAGGCAGGCTTGGCGGCGCTACCATCGGGCCCCCAGGGGAAAGATCAACTGCCCCGAACGGAGCTGAAGAAGCTATTCAAGCGCCAGCGGGTGTTGAATCGGAGTGGCGACGAAGCACCAGGTGGTTGGGGCTGTGACAGACGCGGGGCTGATCACAAGGAGCGGGAGTCCAGAGCACCGGCCCACATGACTGTCAGGGAAGAAGCGCAGGAAACTCCTCCCGCAGATCCGCCTTCCCCAGAAAGAGAGGCAGCCATGGAAGTGGAAGCTCCTTCAATGAAGCACAACCCAAAGAGCAAAGTAAGTCAGAAGCTCACCAGGACGTAGACTTGAAGGTCCTTGAAGATGAGAGAGCGAAAGTTCTTACCTCTCCTACCAGAAGTTTCTCAGCTGGAGCTCTAAGGACTCCAGAGGTGGTTTCAGAGGACTCTGGAGAAAGCATTGCCCCTTCTCAGCTCTCCCGAGGTTCCCCTTCCATAAGGGCCTACTGACCGTCCCTGTAGGGATGTATTATGAGGGAAAAGGATACAGTAGAAAATTGGGGAGGGGCCTGTCTAGCCGTCAACATTTGTAATAAAGCCCTAGAGCTCTGAAAAAAAAAAAAAAGACCTTCCAATGGCTGGTGTGCTCCCCCACTTAATGGGCACAATGTGGGGGTACACAGCACACCTCCTGGGGGTGGGACACACTAAAACAGGGACTACACCTACCAAATGCAAACACTGTAACCTAATTCTTTGTACCCTAAAATTAACCTGAAATTGAAAAAAAAGCTTCCCGTGGGTCAAGATACGGAGGTAGAAGAGAGTGATGTTGATGACACTGACCATGTGTAAGCCTAGGTTAATATGTCCGCGTATTACTTTTTAACAAAAAAAGTTTAAAAAGTAAAAAATTAAGGCTCGGCGCCTGTGGCTCAATCGGCTAAGGCGCCAGTCATGTACACCTAAGGTGGTGGGTTCAAATCCCCAGTCCAGGCCCACCAAACAACAATGATGGCTGCAACCAAAAAATGGCTGGACGTTGTGGCAGGCGCCTGTGGTCCCAGCTGCTTGGGAGGCGGAGGCAGGAGACTCGCTTGAGCCCAGGAGTTGGAGGTTGCTGTGAGCTGTGATGCCATCACACTCTACCCAGGGGGATAGCTTGAGGCTCCGTCTCAAAAAAAAAAAAAAAGTAAAAAAAAAATAGTTCC
>CAUYQV010130037.1:0-12360 GCA_963574575.1 Galagoides demidoff
TACTATGCAGCCCTAAAGAAAGATGGAGATTTTGCCTCCTTCATGTTTACATGGATGGAACTGGAAAATGTTCTTCTTAGCAAAGTATCACAAGAATGGAAGAAAAAGTATCCAATGTACACAGCCCTATTTTGAAACTAATTTATAGCTTTCATAGGAATGTTATAACTTAATTATAGGCTTAGAATATGGGATGGGGGGTGGGAAAGGGAAGGGAAGAGGGGTGGATTGGGGAGGGAGGGTGATTGGTGGGGTCACTTCTATGGTTTATCCTACAATGGTACAAGTGAATCTTTCTAAAAGCAGAGTATGAATGTCTTAACTCAATAACTAAGAAAATGACATGAAGGCCATGTTAACCAGTTTGATGAGAGTATTTCAAAATGTTTGTGAAAACACCACACTGTACCCCATGATTGCATTAATGTACACAGCTATGATTCAATAAAAAAAAAACTAAAAAAAAAATCTTCATGTGCTTGGATTTGGTAATGGATTTTTAGTCATGACACCAAAAGGATAAGTGATAGAAGAAAAATAAATAAATAAATTTGACTTAAAAATTAAAATCTCTTGTTCATTATAAGATTATCAAGACAGTGGAAAGACAATCTACTGGATATGAGAAAATACTTATAATGGTATGTCTGACTGAGGTCTAATATCCAGAATATACAAAATCCTCTTACAATTCAACAACAAAAAATTCAGTCTAATTTTTTAAAATGGGCAAAAGATTTGAGCAGATAATTTTTCAAAGAAGATATATAAAAGGCCAAGAAACATATATAAAGGTATTTAATATCATTAGGGAATTGCAAATCAAAGCCACAGTGAGATATTGCTTTACATCCACTAGGAATTGTGTATATATGTATATATACACCCACACGCATATATTTTTTTTTTAAAAAAAGGAAAATAAGGGCGGCATCTGTGGCTCAAAGGAGTAGGGCGCCGGCTCCATGTATTGGAGGTGGTGGGTTCAAACCCAGCTCTGGCCAAAAGCTGAAAAAAAAAAAAAAAGGAAAATAACAAGTGTTGCAAGGATATAGAGATATTGGGACCTTCAAATATTGTGGGTGAGTATGTACGTGAGATATTTGGACCTTCAAATATTGTGAGTGAGCAACCACTGTGGTGATTCCTCAATGAATTAAACTCAGAGTGACCACGTGACTCAGCAATTTCACATGTAGATATTAAAAAAATATTTCTTTGAGTTCTTGAGTATATGAGATATCAGCAGCTAGACAGCTAGATTGTTGCCTACATAGGATGGCAATGTGTGTACTGGAAGGTAGCATCAAAGAGAGTCTGAGGAAACATGAGTTTGGAAGCAAACTTTGCTATTGACTCACCTAAAATCTTTGAGAAATAAATCATGCTGTTTCCCTGGGTCTTAGTTTTCCTGGCTGTAGAATGAAAGGTTTCTATTAGATGAAATCTAAATTCCATCTCAGCTTTAAAAGTTTTCAATGGAAGTTACAGATACCTATTTTGAGGACTAGAATCTATGTTTTGTCTTGTTCTTGCTTCAATTTGTAACAATAGAATGAATGTGTGTTTCTAAGTTTATAATATAATTATATGCTGAATTTGGTTATATTCCATATGTAATCCCTTCGCAAATGCATACCAGGTATATAAATCTCACAAGATGACTTGTAACTAGGTAGTCAAAAAGTCCCCCAAATCATTTGAAAATGCATTACTGTATTTGTGAGGAGTATTTTCTTGTTTTATGCAAAGTTTTTGGATATTTAATATGTTAGGAATGTGAACTTTTAACTCGTCAGACTATTCTAACATATTTGAAAATTATGGTAATTTGATTAAAATGTTGCCTATAAGGCAAAAGGTTTAGTTAATAGAATCCATATGCAATTAAAATGCTGAACTAAATGTAATCAGGCTCCAGTGACTAGTGCTTCATATTGATAGTTTTACAGTGGCCTCTGGGGTTGAAAGTTTAAATGTTATAGAATGTAACAACACTGCAAAAACAACTTACACTGGCAAGTTAGCTGTTTTAAAATCAACATAGTTACTTGATAAGATGTGACTATCTTATCCTAGATTCTCATCATTTTATGAATACCCACTGTTGGCAGGTGTTAGAAGCATATGACTGGTGTGTTGGTGGAGGATCATGCTCTGCAGCACTCTTATATAAACTGACTGTGATGAAAGTCCCTGCTATGAGCCAAGCCATGGGCTGGTGCTTCTTTTTCTCTCTTTTCATAACACAGTTGCTTAATTTGGATGAATTTATTTGAATCATATGAAAGTTATAGACACAACACCATGCACCAAGCCACAAAAGAAGTTAAATTTTTTTTACTAAACTTAAAAAAATTATTTTCTCTGGACAGTTTTAAGAGTTGACATCCTGTGTTAGAGTTCTCTAATCATCACCAGCACAATTTACAATCAGAACACACAGAGAGCCAGTTCAGACCAGCTCATCTGTTGATCTTGGCAGAGACCTTCATCTCACTGTGTGCAGCTGCCACTTGAGAGTTTGAGGGACTCAGCAGAGAGCCAGAGGAGGGTGGGATGCAAGGCTGGTCAAGGCATGAACACATGGGCCTGCTTCATTTCAACTGTTCTATGTTGCTTAAAAAAATAGTCTTTTTAATTTTACTGCACCCCCTCCCCTTTTAACCTGAAATTAAACAAGGACCTCTCATGAGCCACTGCGCTCCAGGCATAAGAAATTGTAATGTCTGGCTTCCAGAAACTGTCCCGTCAAAATGTGCTTCTGATTAGGTGGCTTAATTACAGCTGTGAAAACAATGTTGATTTAGGCCTTAAGATTCCAGGGCATGTCAGCCGTTATTAGCTAACCTTGGAATGAATCCACGATTTTAAAACTCTGTACCACTAAAGTCACCCTGTTTGACAACTTTTTATTTAGGAGGAAAAGTTGCCAGAAGCAACACATTTTATGCAAAATATTGTTCAATGCACAATTTCAACTGCAGCACCATTAGTGATCATTAAAGAGATAGTTAATTTTGTACTTTATCAAGAACAAGGAAATGCTATTTATAAAAACAGTAAGTTTTGAACAGTAATTTTAAAGGGTTGACTGACATAAGAATTAATTTTAATTCCTTTAATTCAGTTTTATTTCAAATCCAGCATGTTGGTTTAACCACCCAATTTTATTACACCTAAATTTTCCTGACAGTTTCATTTGCCGTTAGGAAATAAAATTGCATTTTTTTTTTCAACATGAGAAATAATGGCAAGTTTAAAAAAATGTTGTGTTTGAAACTTCCATTGCCTCAAGTTGCTTCAGATAGAACCTCAGTTTACTTTTGGGAGGAAATGGACTTCATTAAATGCCTTTTAATATTTTAATATAAGTATGCTTTTCTCATAGTGAGAAATCTTATTATCCTCATGTATTTATACCTTCAGGGAATTAAAGTTGTAATAATTGAATAGTCCCAATGCTTGCACTTTTCAATACAATTGTCACTGATATAAGTATTATAACTATATATTTTAAATAATTCCAATTCTATTTTATTTTAGATACCTAAAATTCCCCTTAAATATTATGAATGATTTTCTATTTGTCAATAATTTTAGAAGTAGACATTAAAATGAAAGCTATATCAAAAAAGCATGATGAAAAGAAAGTTGAACAACAAACATAAAGGGTCATAATTCTCATTATAATTTTGGAAGAAACTTTTGTTTAAAAATGCAGAATTTGTGCCAAGCTAAATGCCCAAGAGAGAGCTAAATGATTTCTTTAAAATAAAATCTTCCACATCCAAGATATTAAATACAGTGATGTGGGTGGTCAAGGAACATCTTTCTCTACTAGTCAAATTTATTGAATAATTAAATGACTTTGAATCATGTATGGACAAGAAAAATATTTGTCCAAGTTGAATGAAGAGATAAAACACAGGTAACTAATCATGAGGAATATATGGGTGAAGAGGTGGGTTGATGACACAGCATGTATATCTTCAAAGAGAAAGATGGGGAGTTGATCCAAAATAGAAGAAATTAGTATTTCCATAACCTAAATAATATCAGTAACATCTTCTGATTGCCAGATACAGTAGAAACACTTTATGTATATTTATTCTGTTATTTAATTTAATCTTCATTTAGATCTTAAGAGAGAAATATTATTTCCTTATATTGCAGATGAGGCAACTCATTCCCAAGATCATGCTATTTGAGATCTAGATTGGAATCCCTGTCTATGTGTCCCAAACTTATATTTTAATGATAGAAATAGACTTTAAAAAAATGGATTCCAGGTTATAATATACTAGAGAGACATTAAAAATTACCAAATTTATATTGTGTGTGCCCTTACACTATTTATAGAGAAGATCATTTAAGCTTGAATAAAAGTTTTACAGTTTTCTTTGTAAAAATAAAGTCTAATTTTTTTCTTTCCATAAAAAGTGCCTGTGTAGGAAGACTGACAAATTCACTAGGTCTATGGTTAAGGCCTTTTACCTAGAACAAAAGGATATTTCTCTTTTCTTTTGAAGTTACTTTATGCACAGAGAATTGAAAGTGTACATCCTTCCATTTTACACTGGTTTGAAGTTTGGATATATTGCGTTTGTTCTTAAGATTCTGTTAGCTGAGAAGAAATAGCAGTCTTTGTTTCCCAGAACTTTGGCTTAGGGCATGCTTTGATAGAATCTGAATTCAGCTTATTCTTTTGGATATTCTTTTGTTCTTAATGTTTGCCTGACACCAATTGGAAAGATACCCTTCCAGAATGTAAGGGGCCAACTAAGGTTACAGGACTTTATTTTTCTAGTCTGTACCATTTTATTTCTAATTGAAAATATGAATTTTGTTGAAAAAAATCAGCCATATAGATTGCATGCAGTATAGAATATATTTAATTTTTCCATGATAAAATAGTTGCTTTGCTATCATTTTCAAAATCCCTCCTGGTAGCTTATGACTTAATTTTTAAAGATATTAAATGACATATTGGATATTATAGATTTTTATGATTATAATTATGTAGACCCTAACTGATTTTGCCTCTTCTTGATAACATAACTATTTTTTTGAGGGAAGAAAATGACCTAAGGAGTTGTGAAGAATATATCTATACCTATTTCTATCTATATACTTTATCTATCTAGGTAGTATTTATATATATTTATATAGATATTTTTATAATTTTATGATATTATAATATTTTAGTTATGGAATAATCTTTTTAATATCTTGGTTTATGTACTTTTATTTCCTGATTTATATTTATTTGAATATAAAATCATCCAATTCTTTGAAAAGATTTTTTTTCTTTCAATAGATCTAAGGGATATAAGGAGTTTTTATTGTTGGATGAATTATATAATGCTGAAGTCATGAGCTATTAGTATATGCCTTAAGATCATTCAATACCTTAAATGATGGTTAAGTATTGGCTGAGTGTGGTGGCTCACTCCTATAATCCTAGCACTCTGGGAAGCCAAGGCAAGTGGATCTCCTGGGCTCAGGAGTTTGAGACAAGCCTGAGAAAGAGTGAGACCTATCTCTACCAAAAATAGAAAAACTAGCCTGGCATTGTGGTGGGCAACTGTAGTTCCAGCTACTCAGAGGCTGAGGCAAGAAGTTTGCTTGAGCTTGAGTTTGAGGTTGCTATGAGCTAGGCTGATGCTATAGCACTCTACCCAGGGCAACAGAGTGAGACTCTGCTTCACCACCACCCCAAATAAACAAAAAATACAAAAAACAAAAAAAAGATGATAAGTACTTATCTTAAGCATATTACCAAAAAACCCAGAGTACTAAAACAACTCAACTTTTTTTTACCATGTAGTTTGTTCTTTTAAATGGCACTGTCAGTAAAAGGGATCAAAAACATGGTAATGCTTCCTAGCAATGATTCAAAAGAGTTTGGTCAATACTCAAAATGCATGAAACAGAATAGGAAGGTTATGTATTAGAACCAGCCAGTTAGTAAATCTCATAGCATTATTTATCCCTGTTTCATACTGATACCTTAGGGTAGATGTTGGGAAGCCTAGAGAAAAGATTTTGATTTCCCACCCATTTGCCAATGAAATTTCTGAATAAGATTTCAAGTAAGCAAAGCATTCTACTACTAAAAAATTTTGAAGCCCTTTTTGTATCAAGAAGATACTCAATTATGAACTCAAGGTGAAAAAAAAAAGAAATGAAAAAGGCAGAATAGCTTCATAATAACTTCTATACTTTGTAACATCAGTATTACCTGGTCCATGGCTGCCTGAAACTCTAAAAATTTCAGACTCACTTTTGTTTCTTCCATCAAATACTTCTGCCTTACTCTATGTATACACTTTTTTTGGTACTACTTGGTATAAGATCTTGATTACTTATGCTGTACAACTTTATATCATTTGTTTTGGGAAGAATAGAGATACATATAATTTTGGTAAAAGTGTAAAGTTATTTTTGAAGAAGTAAAATTATATGTTAGCATATATTTTACAGTCTATTATATTGATTTTTATAAACTTAATGAATAAAGACTTTTCATAATAATCTACTAAAGCAGGTCTTTCCTACCCACAGTATTTTATCTACCTGTAGACTTCACTTTCTTAGCTAAATAATCAGTTAAGATGATTTCTCTTTTTCAGTGATTAAAGGGAATTTACAAGGGAAAGGAAGTACAATGTTAACCAAATTGATTTCTGGACTTCCCCCTTGAGTAGGGATATTCACAGTAGTTCCTTATTAGTAATAATGTTAGGTCACTTTGCACAAAGCCAAGCTTGCAGGCTTGGGAACCAAGAAGGATGCCAGTCTACCCAACTTCCCACAAGTTTTCCCTCTTCATCTCTTTTGCAACAACTTATGTATATTCACTGCTTACTATAGCTTTATCTCCTCAACATTCCTACCTTTTGTTTTGGAGGTACAGAAGAGTTGAAGAATCAGCATTAACTATACCACAGTGGGCAATTAATCTCTCTGGGAATTTCCACAATTGTCAAAGGAGATCAGATCACATGATCACTGAGGTGCCTTTTAGGACTAAAAAATGCCTTCTTATTCACTTTATTATTATTTTTGTCACAACTTTCCATTCTACTTGATAACCCTCAGAGTCTATAGCTACAAATTAAAGGTTGTCCTCTCAGGACTTTGTGCCACTTCAAGGTTAGCTCACTCAGTCAGTGTGCTGTTCTAGAGCATTCAGGTCATCAGTGATGGTAATAGCATGTTTCCATTTCCACTGTTTAGATTAACAAACAAAATGAGTATTTGAATATTTAGATTTTCACCTTTGAAATGGAATATTTGATAGCCCCAATGTGCAGGAGGTTGGTATGTTGATTAATGGAACTCACATGCAGCGATTCAAGGCTTGGTTAATTTATTACTTAGGTCAGCACTTCTGGATAATATTGTGATATTAACCATTTTTATTGTTTCATTGTTTTAATTCTTACTCACATTTAGCACCTGTAATGTACCATTAGATAGATAGAAAGTATAAAAAGAACACTAATGTTTAAATACAATGGTAATAAGGAACCCTAAGAAAGGATAATTGTGGAAATTTACCTCAGACAATCTATAGCAGATCCATAAGTTCCATTCATCTGATCAACACTTGATATTTTTAATGTTTCAAAGCCAGTGTTATTGTTGGAGAAAATGATGATAATTTCATTCAAATTGGCTGTACATTTATGGAAAAATCAAGACTTTTGTATGTGCTAATCCCTTTGCATGGAATATTATTTTCAACCTTTTGCCTAGTTGATTTTTTCCCAAGTTGTAAATCCTAAGCCTCTCCCTATCATGCATGTATTAATATTACATTAATTATAGCATATAGACTAACCCCATTGGAGGTGCTGTGTGAGTAAGAGATTACCCTGTTTCCAGATATTTCTACAATACCTGATACAGGTATGGAAAGAAGGGTTTACCATTACATATTTCAAATTATGTGCCCAATTTAAAGTTCATCAGCCTATTTAGAAGTTCAGATATCAAAAAGCAAAGCTTGTCACTGTAATTGGTCTTCTATGGGTACAGAATTTCTTTATTATTGAAGTCATCTGTTAGGTTATTTTCAAAAATATTATATTTCTATGATCTCCCTGTTTCTTAAGAGAAGGAAGCAGGAAAGGAAAGAAATTGCTAGTGTATTGTTGTATTTGAATTGTCATTTGAGATTGGGAATTTTATCATTGTTTTTATTTGGTATCTAGCATACTAGTGAAGTACAATAAATAGGTAATAATGGTGATGGTGAGGAATATTCTAGTAGACCTAGAAAGTAATCTGTAGCCCTTAAAAGTAATACAAAATATGGGAGAAATATTCCTTTACGTTCAAAATTCAGGTGAAGAGAGTGGATATGTTTTTGAGTTTAGTAGAAATCATACTTTCTGCAACACATAGTCCTTATGTGTTAACATTCGATATTTTTAAGAAGAAAATGTCTATTGTACTTTTCTAGAAGAAATATAGAGAGAATATAGGGTATTATAGAAATTTGAAACTATGATCAAGAGCTCTTAAAATAGCAATAGCAATTTAGAATGTAAGTTAAAACAAAAAAAGAAACAAACAAAGCAGTTCAAGTGGTAGGAATGTCAGCCGGCCTGAGAATAGTCTTGAACCTTGAGCTTTAACTCCTGAACCTAACCAAGCTGTATAAGGAGATGGATCCTGAGTTAAACTCCAGGCTGTCTTGTCAGGTCTGTTTGATGTTAGTCTTCCCTTTCTGTTTTATATCAAGTTTATAGCCACATAGTAATGATTCTGTGTTTCTTTGCATTGTTAATAGCTTTACCACTTAATATATTTAATTCAGCAATCTTAGTTGGCATGATGGTAGTTTGGCAATTTCATCAGTTTAAGGAGGAGAAAAGCACAAATATTTCAAAGGAAATGTAGAAAGACCTTTTTAGATCAGTTCTAGAAATAAACACTTAGGAATTCAAAACTTCTGAGATACATGTTGGGTACATCAGATATAGAATAAGAAATTGTGCTTGCTTTTATTTCTGCAAATGGTAAGAGAGTATTATATATTTTAAAAGACTAGGCAATTAGTAGGAAATCCTTTAACAATTAAACATGAAATAGCAATGAGTTAATATTTATTAAATGAATAAATACCAGCTGAAAAGCATCATACATTTATTTTGGGATCACATAGGCAAATTGAGACATATTCCCAAAATTATTTCTGATGGGATTTGTTATGTCCTTGGGCATTAAAATTTTTTTTTTTTTTTTAGTTATTGGACTATATTTTATTCCCATTTCAACTCCTTCAGAGGTTCTATCCTGGTCCATAGATTGTCCTTGGTTTTGAAGAGCTCATGTAAGTCCTTGGTTTTGAAGAGCTCGTGTAAACTGTTTCCTTTGATGATTCTTGTCAGTTTAGGAAAAGAGATAAAAAGGAACAAGTCCCTAAAGTTAGCTTAGCATCTTCAGGGTATATGCTACTCGTTCAGCCCATATCTGGAATCAGATGCAGATCTAAGTACATTTTTGATTTTGCTAAGCTTTGAGTCTGGAATTCAGGTATTGTATTTTTTCCCACCTTATAGCCTTAGTACCCACCCACAGTATGCCTTACTCATTACTAAGAACCTAAAAAAAAATTGTCAAATCAATCAATGAATTAATTTCCTTTTTGAAGAATTCTAAAATCTTTTTGAGCTATTTCTCTTTCCATCTTTTATGCAGGAAAGATAGTTGTATCTACACATGGATTGAATATAAAAAGGCATACTGAAGAGTTGCTGATTTGATGCAATTTAGAATCTAGTCAGGAAGACACATAATGCAGTAAAATGATAAATGCTCATGGAGTTTGAAAAGCTAGATTTATTTGGAATGGGATGGTTAGGGAATATTTTTGAGAAGTTGTATTTGAGCTTTATTTTGAAGGAATAGTAGAGTTTAAACAAGGAATTCCATGCAGGGAGAACTATGTGAACAGTAACAGGACACCACTACATGTTGCTATAAACAATTAAGGTCAACTACAAGTTGTGTTTTCTTTTGTAGTGATGTTGACATTTTTGTTTCTATAATTTTTCAGTTTTCAATATATACTCACAACATACCCTTATACCTTTTTTTGTCTGATAAATGTGTTATTTGTGAGATTTACAAAGGTTAAGTAATTTCCTCAGCATCATCTAGGTCATCTAGGTGGTAAGCCAAAGAGATGAGACTGCTGGTTCATGTGGCCACTACTTTTCTTCCTTCCTTTCTTTCTTTTTTTTTTTTTTTTTGTGCAGTTGTGGCTGGGGCTGGGTTTTAACCCGCCACCTCCAGCATGTGGGGCTGGTGCCCTACTCCTTTAAGCCACAGGCACCACCCGCCACCACTTTTCTTTTTATCCCACGTCTTCTGTACTTTATTATTGTGGCAAGGGGGAAGTATCTTCTAGGTAAAGGCATAGTCTATGAACATGAAAAAGAACAGAGCTTGTTGTACATAGTGGGAGCCAGAGGGTTGATAAAAAGCGGGAAGAGAAGGAGGAAGAGGAAAGGATGGGGAAGAGGAGGAGTATTAGCTAACATTTATGCATGAGACAACATTCTCAGAGCCTTACTCATATGTCTTAATTTATTTGATACTTATAACACCCCACGGTTATGTATTCATTTTAAGTACTATTATTATCCTTATATTGCTTATCAGATAGTGAAGCAAGGATTTGAACACAGGTTCAACTCAAGAGGCCACTGATAGTAGCTAGGCATGTGGGCTCTGGAGTGCAATTATTCAAATTCTGGTTTTACCACTGGCTAATGATGTGATCCTAGTTCAATTAACAGCCTCTTCAAGAATGCTTCAGTTTCCTCATATGTATAATTGAGGTTAATAATAGCTCTTTTCACTAGGCTTGTATGAAGATTAAATGAAAGGATGCCTATAAAGTCCCTATTATTATTACTGCAGTTTCCATTATGTTATCAATTGAGGATAGAATTATAATTTTTACTTTTTCTCAAAATAGGAAGGAACCACCAACTCCTCAAAGTAGAGCACTGTTGTAGGATTAGAATTCTTCTAATTCTACTAACTTCTAAGCAGAACATTGTAGTTAGAATTAGAATTCTTACAGTTTTTGAATTAGAATGTTCTCTGGCATTTTTGTAGCTTTGCCTAAATATATTGTTTAGCTACATTTCAAGATCTGTTGTTAAATGCCTGATTTATTGATTGCAGAAGGAGATAGTACTTTTACATATTAATATTCTTTTTCCTGAATACAGGAATTTTGTTGTTTGGGTTGTGTAATTAGCATTTTAATCTGTCTCAATTTTATTACCTCAATAAAATCCACAAAATATTTACAAAGTATTGTGTACATGTTGGCCACCTCTTTGTAAAATTTTGTGATGAATATTTTGTAAATAAAGGTACATTTAGTTATAATTTTCCATTTGCCCTATATATGGCAAGTTTGGGGGTAACTTTTGAGATACCCTGTATTATAATAAAATCATCTTTATTAAAAAACTAAAAAAATGTGATCCTAACAAGTCAAACTACTTTGGAATTTTCGAAAGACAACAAACTTCTGTAACATGAATTTGGACAATAGAACAGCAAGTGATATGTATCACCATTGTTAAAACTGATTTCTGCATATATTTTTTAGAAAATTATAGTTGTGCACATTTAGAAATTATAAGAATTCAATGTTCATAGACTTTAAAAATTTATAAAATATTTAAGGAATTTTTTGGAAAAATCATATGGTAATCATGCTATCACTTAATATGCATAAAAAGCTCTTCTTTTTGAACATACTAACTTTATAATGAAAGTAAAATATTCAGCAAATGGAAATGAAGGGGAAAATGTTTATTTACTTTAAGGTGTAACTAAATCTCAAGAAATATTTTTTTTCATTTGGTTAATAACATTCAAGGACTGAATATATAGCTTCACTAGGAATGATGTTCACCAATAATAATCTTTAAAAGTTAACTGGGTTTAGAAAGTCTACAGGGGGCTCGGCCCCTGTGGCTCAATGGGCTGGGGCGCCAGCCACGTACACCTGGGGTGGCGGGTTCAAGTCCCCAGCCCGGGCCCGCCAGGCAACGATGATGGCTGCAACCAAGGGATGGCCGGGCATTGTGGCGGGTGCCTGTGGTCCCAGCTATAATAGCCATGACTATTATAGCAATATATAGCTATGACTCATCCTTCTTATGTTGTTAATAGTCAGGATAGTCGGTATAATAAAGTTCTCTGGAAAATTTGTTTATCTGCCACTTCAGAATGTGACTTCATTTGGAAATAGGGTCTTTGCAGATGTGATTAAATTAAGATGAGGATTAGGTGGGTTAGGGTGGGTCTTCAATTCAG